>JAKSZT010046586.1:21434451-21521570 GCA_026826555.1 Tolypeutes matacus
AAGTCCTATTAGTAGATAGTAAATCAATTTAGTGCTGTGGTTCTCAACCTTGGCTGTGCCTTAGAATCACCTAGGGAACTTTTACAAACCTGATTCTCTGGCCACGACCCAAAGCCAATTAAATCAGAATCACTGAGGGTGGTACAGAGGCACGTATATATTTTATAGATTCCAAGTGATCTGAATGAGCAGCCAAGATTGAGAACCACCATCATGACCAGCCTTCTATAATAAATAGAATGGAATACAATAGCAAAAAAGAGTATAACACTGATCCTTAGCAAGAATTGTGCATTTTGCTACAATATCAATTCAATATTCATTCAATGTTCAATATGTGTACATGTAAGAGAGAGAGAGAGTGACTATGCATCATGTTCTACTCTAAATCATATCCTTTACTGTGGTCTACCCTTTAAAAAAAAAGTTTAGCCTCCTGGTTACCAAGAGTCAAAGCTGTTCCCAGCAGCCAGCTTATTATCTGCATATTTGTTGCACCCTGCCCTCCTTTTTTTGTTTTTCCTGCATGTGGTGATTTCCCTTACTTTCCTGGATGTTCAGCTATGCATTTCTACTTTATCCCACTCTTATACATGTTTTTATAAAGGTTTTCAGGACATCAAGTCTACCATATTGCTGAATATGGAGTTTCAGATTTCTTTATATATTTCTATTTTCTTTTAGTTTTATTTAAAAACATTATAATGTCTAATTTTACATTTAAAATAAGTTGTGATTATACTCTGCTGATATTAATATACTAAAATGACACCACAGAATGTTATTAAGTGTGTCTTTCCAACAAACCCATTTGTGGCTAGGAGGCTGTCACATACAGCTGCAGAAAGTGATTCTTTAAACTCAAGGCTTTGAAATTGTGGTTGCTCAGTTCACAAGAGCATCAGAAAAAAACAAACAGATCTCAAAAGTAGGAACAAGGGCAGAATTTCTTTTTAATGAAGTGCTAAGGTAAGACGGCAGGTGAAGGTCATGACAACATATTAGTGGCACATCCGAGGCATGGTTACATTACCATTTCTCCCAACCAAGACAGGAGGAGGCATCACAGAGACTGTGTTTGCTATTGTTGCTGCTGTTGGCAAGGCTAAAGTAGCCCCTGGGAACATTTGGGCACCTTCCCAAAGATCTTCTAGATAAATACTTTTGTTTTATTTAAAGTCAGGAGTGAGATGACGGATCCTAACTTTTTCTGTCCTGTCCTTAACACAAAATGCAACAAAAGATGCAACAGAATTTTCTTTTCTTATTCCGCTATGTCCCATCTCTGGAATTCTACACTAGCTCCTATATTAATCCTCCAAATGCCACTGACCTGGCCAAAATGCCATTGACCTGGCCAGAATGCCATCTAGCCACATGAAGCAGTAGGAATAAGTCTATAGGGCAGTTAGTCCAAACCAGGCTTGTGCTTTGCATCTCGTTATCTAAAACTCTCATCCCGCTTTATGCTATTTTTGTGTCACTCCAACATTTTTACATTGTAAATATATCAAGTGTGTTCTATTGGGATTATGATTAGAAATGTCATACCCAGACCACAGCACTCTAACCTGGCAGATTGCTGGCAATCTGTTTTCTGTCTCCAAGGAAGTAAACAGGAGCATAGCTGCTTTAGAGAAACTGAAGAGATAAAGGTAAAGTAAAATAGATTAACAGATTGAGGTAAGGTGGGGCTTTTTTGTTTTTGTTTTGTTTTCACTGGTCAAAACATGTAACATATGTTAAGCCCAAGAACTGGATGATAATACTTTGGGATAGATTAAAGGCGGATGTGGCTCAAGAGGTTTGGCCATCTACCATATGGAGAGACCAGGGTTCGATCCCCGGTACCTCCCGGTAAAAAAAAAAAAAAAAAAAAAAAAAAGAAATGTGACTAGAGAAAAAGAAATGTTTATTTAAGGAAAAACTGTAAGAGAAAAATAAAACTTAGAATCCCACCCCCCCAAATTACTGACTACCCGAAGTCTTTTTACTCAAACATCATCCAGGGAAACAGATAAGTGACTGCTGCCACAGATAAGTGAAGGTGCTTGCCACCTTCCCAGGAAGGTAGAGATCCTCTTACACCAAAGTATATTTTAGGACAAGGTGTTGGAAAAACCATTGAAGTTCATCATAAAAGCTTTGAATTATGTAACACAGTAGACTCAAAATCTGTAAATTTAACACTTTTTATTTTCTACTTTTAAATTTAACACTTTTTATTTTCCTCTTTTAGCTCTTTCCATCTTTATTCTGAAAGGTTAACTGGTTTCAAGGAATAAGTAGATTTTACAGAGCATTGTTTATTTAACTGTAACTCATGAATCTTTACTACAGACAGCAGGTGGATTAAATTAGCTATTTATCCCTATAGTATTAGAGAGGCTTGAAGTATAAAAATGTTACAGGCTCAATTACAATTCTTAAATTTCAATAAATCCTACATTCATCCATACTGCTCCTCTTCTGCCCTCCATCTCTCTCCCTTCACCATCCCGCACTTCTCTCACTAATCCCAACCCCCTCCACCTTCTCTTCCTTTCTAGGAGGCAGTGTTTCCAATTCTTAGACTGCTCCCTCCATTGTTCTGGGAAGAAGTCCATTTAATTCTGTGTACAAAATTTATGTTTTAAATGGTCTTTCTGAGAATCTTTGAGATTTTCGACATGACAAATTCTAATATTTTTTGTGCTAAAAATCTAAATCTTTGTTGTCCAATAATATAGCCATTAGCCACAAGAGCCTAATTAAATTTAATCTAATTAAAATTAAGGATCCAGTTCCTCAAAAATAGCCACATTTCAAAGGCTCAATAACTGCACGTGGTTAGTAGTCATCATATTGGCTAAAGCAAGAGAACGCCTTCCATCATTGCAGCAAGTTCTATTGGACGGTGCGTTTTAAAGCATTCACAGGTTTCAGAAACAATACTGGAAAGTTAAAATACATGATTCAGTGATTTTTTTTTCTTTCATGTTTAAGTGCTTTCATTTAACCAAATGGAAAAAATTAAAAAAAAAAAAACATGTCTTTCATGAAATGTCAATGTTAGATACTGTCCAAAAGATGAAGAAATGAAGAGTCATCAGGATAAAAGACAAACACCCCTAAGGGATATGTGATTCTGGGTCCAGTTTCAGAATAAACATCAAGCTCAAAGGAAGGACCTTTATGCTTACTTCATCACAGGGTTGATTTTCTAAGGCCTTATCCACTAATCAGAACTACAAACAAGTAAAATGAGGATTGTTCAATTTAAGGTATTCTCTGCCCTCCTAATCTTAGACTAGTTTAAATGGTTCTATGAGCAGGATGAGGAGAAGCACCTGAACTGTTTATTATCATATCCATACTCTGAAGTCCAAAATAGTATGTTACAGACTATCTCAGGGCTGATGGAAAGTCATTCTTAAATCTATCACATTCATGAAACACACCTAAAAAGAATAGTACAAAACCAATGTAAAGTACTATAATCAAATCAATACGTAAAACTCAAAGCCCACAGAACTTTTTCTCAAGCCACTTCCTCATTTTCAGGTTAGAAGATGATGAGATGCAGGGTGTCATTTCATATTTCACATGTGATGAGATGACCTGACTACTCCACTAGAGTAAGAGATGTGAAATGCGGGTGGTCAGAGCAAGTGCAAGCAGATTAAAACAAACAAGCTATGCTACTAAACAGCCCAGGGTCTCAGAGGTACCACTCACCACTTAGGGGAACACAGGGACTAGAAGCAGAATTTAAGACCATTCTTACAAAGAAGTTTAATAACCAGAAGGAAAATAAAAGTCCAAATGCTCATCAATTTATCTAGTTAATGACTTATAACGTCTTGAAGAGAACCTCCAAAAAAGATAATTAGTTGCCTCGCAGTAGGAATGGCTAAACTTTGCTTTTATGTTCATGTTCAAATTTAAAATGAAAAGACTCTAAAATAATCATTATTTAATATTTCACATTTATTCCTGAAAGTATAGAAAGGAAGGTGTAAGTGGGAAGAATTTAAAAAGTTTAAGTCAATAAAATACAATGACAACTATCTAAAACAGAATGGAATGATTCCCAGGATAAAACACAGAAAATTCTGCGATGTTTATACTTGGGTTTCTAACCCAACTAAAGAAATTTATCTTCTTTCAAAAGAAAATTTTGACCAGACTTACACAATCATCCATAAGATGGACTACTGTGCAGTAATTAAAAATAATGTTTCTACATCACATCTGAATATAATATAAGTTTAAAAAACATCCAAGATTATATATAGTATGATCTCAACTGAGTGAGAGGCACTACGTAAAGGAGTGGGAAACAGTGGAACCAAACAGAGGCTGTCCCTACATTCAAAAAGCTCAGTCTTGTGGGAAAGACAGTCATCGAAACAAAGGTCACACAAATAAATATAAAGTTGCAAACTGTAACAAGTGCTGTGGAGAAATGTCTCAGGGGGCCACCACGGGGCTTTATTTGGATTACGAAGGCAGTGGAGTGGTGATAAGGGCCAGGCAAAGTAACTTTAAAGAAGTGACATTGGGAAGCGGCTGTGGCTCAATCAGTAGGGCTCCCGTTTACCATATAGGAGGCCCCGGGTTCGGTTCCCAGGGCCTCCTGGTGAAGGCAAGCCCGCCCGCACGGCGTGGTTAGCTGACCCAGCGAGCACAGGCAGCAAGGAGGGGATAAATGAATAAATAAAAATCGGGAAGCGGCTGTGGCTCAATCAGTGGGGCTCCCGTTTACCATATGGGAGGCCCCGGGTTCGGTTCCCGGGGCCTCCTGGTGGGGGCGGGCCCGCCCGCATGGCGTGGTTGGCTGACCCAGCGGGCACGGGCAGCAAGGAGGAGATGAATGAATAAATAAATAAAATCTAAAAAAAAAAAAATAATAATAAATAAATAAATAAATAAATAAATGAAAATCTTTAAAAATAATAATAATAATAAAAAAATAAAAAAATAAAAAATAAATAAAGAAGTGACATTAAGGCTGGGACCTAACTGAAGAGTAGGGATCAACCTTGGGAAGAGCTGGATGAAAGGACATGTATGAAGATGTTGGTCAGAGCATAGCTTAGGTGCCTATCACTGGGAGAAAAGGTAAGTAGAGTATGGCAAATGCATGCAATGGAGTACCACACGGCACCAGAATTAACCAGATTTGCAAACAGCAACAGAGTAATGGCTCCCAAAACAGTGTGGTGCAGAACAAAGAAACCAAATGAAATTTATTACACAATACTACTGACGAAACAAATATACATGCACTAAAAAAATACTACACACCTTTCAAGGATAGACATAACTCAAAGCATATATTTACTAGCATTAAATGGGTGACTTTGTGCAAAAGGGGAAGGGGAGAAAAGGAATGGGATTGAAGAGGAAAAATAATAAACTAAAATAAAATAATGTTAATAATGACTAGTAATGATGGTATGAACCGCAGACTATAATGAACTCAACTCTGCAACTAAGGTGCAAAATGAAAGCAAGATGACTAGAGGGGTAAGATCTGGGCAGAGGAAATATCTTGTTATAAGGCACCGAGAGGCAAGAAAGTCTTGGTGTTTTGAGGAGCCCAAACAAAAGACCTGTGTGGTATGTGAAGCGCCAAAAGTTAGGGGTGGGGGCATGGCGGAGGTAACAGTAACGGCAGAAGATGAAGGCAAGGGACAGAGGCCTGGTGAGTGTGGCCCCACGGCCTCATCAAGGGTTTTGGATTCTATCCTGTGTACAGGGTCTTAAGAAATGAAAACAAACACACGGAAACAAATTCATTAAAAAGAAGACTACTAGGAAAGAATGAAGTGTTAACCATTGATTATCTCTAGGTAGACGATTTTACGTGATCTTTTACAATTTTTACCTGTGTTTTAAAAATGCTTTTATAATAAATTTGTACAGCTTATATAGGTAGGAAATGAAGTTACAAAAAACAAAAACAAACAAACAAAAAAACCCAAAACATGTTTATTTCCTCAAGTGTTCAAGATTAGTATTTGTAGGTACAAGAAAGAATTATCAATACTTGAGGAGATTATCAACCATTCCATGAGTATAGAAGATATTAGAAATATGTCTGAAAGGACTAGAATTTCCCTTTAAAATATGTAGCAGATTCATTCAATGCTTGTCTCTTTAAAACTTTTGTCACTATATTTATATTTGTTATTAAAACACATACTTTCATTATTATAATGAGAAAACCCTCATAAAACTAAGAAACTAATGAAAATCATGGCCTAACAAAATTACTTGTAAAATAAGGCAGAACACAGATTAAAGAACTTTCATCTTTTTCAGTGAATAAATGTTCAAGACATAAAGAAACAAAGAGAGGAACAGAGAATAGTCATGGACCAGCCCTTAAACGAACTGAAAGGCATACGGTTTACTCCTAACTTGTGACAGAATTAAGCCTGAGGTATCACATTAGCTCTTCTTTAGCTTCTAATGTGCAGATTGCCCTTTCATAAGAGCAAATGCCCATTATAATGTGTTTCAATTTTTCAAGAGATAGAGGCACATAAAATTCACATCTGAAATAGCACTTTAAAATAAATGCTATTAATTCATCTATACATGTCTATGATGGATTCACTCTAATCTGCAATGCTAAGGCCACCAACAGGCATCATTAGAAGATTAGACAATAAAACACTCAGTGTTGTCCAAAGGCTTATAAGTCATTTAGTTCAGCTACCTTTATTAAGAAGGCTCCCCCTCAGCATTCCAAACCAATCTTCAAAGATTTTCCAAGAAACAGACTTCCTTCCTCTGGGGAACACCCTATTTACTGAAAGCAGAGGGGAATATTCCAGGAGAAATCAGCACACACATGAGGAATATTCTTTTGGAGTGCTTTCTCAACAATTGTAGTAGAACAGTGTATTAGTCAGCCAAAAGGGGTGCTAATGTGGAATACCAAAAATGGGTTGGTCTTTATAAAGGGTATTTATTTGGGATAGAAGTCCACAGATAACAGCCCATAAAGCGTTAAGTTTCTTCTCTCACTCCATTGCCACGTGTTAGAGCAAGACAGCTGCTGTCATTTGCCAGGGTTCAGGCTTCTGGGGTTCCTCTCTTCCCGGGGCTGCATTTCTCTCCAGGCTTAGCTCCTGTTTCCTCCACAAGGTCAAATGTAGACGATCAGACAAAGGGCTCGCTTCTCTTCTCCTGGGGCCACCTTTCCAACATCAAAACTGCTTCTCAAAAGACTGCTTCAACAGTCCTTTGCCTTGCCTTTTATATTCAATTCCCCACCCACCAAGGGGTGGGGCTCAACGCCCTAATCCTAACCTAATCATGCCCAGATTAACAGATCAGTTTACAAGCATGAGCCAATTATATTTTTGGAATTCATAATTACATCAAACTGCCACAAACAGCTTCAAAGTATAGCACTTGATTTTGTAAACCTTGAGATGAATATTAACATTTTATAGCTTATTCAGACTTTAATATACAAGAGTAGGATGGGTTTGATGGGAATTTAGAAGCTAGACAAATAATCTAATTGCCACTCAAGCTGTCATCATCATCTGTAATCCAGCACCTCTCCATACCTACAGGACTCTCCTCAGCGTTACCAATCTTCAAGCCCTCCACCCAGCTCCACTTAGCTCCACTTAACCCCCCTTCCTCCTTCCTTTCTCCTCTGCAGTCTAAGCACTCTCACTGTACCCACATGCCAATATTTCATTATTAATTGTAAAGTATTTCAAAGTAATGGCAATATTCCTAAAGTACTTGGTGAGTGGAAAATCAAGAACTTTGTGAGGTAGAAGTCAGGGAAGTTCCAGGCCAAGTTTTGAGAAAAGGTACAGAGAATGAAACTAAGAGAGATATGGTGTATGCAGTGGCACCAAAGACAGAGGTGACTTCAGGTGCTTTATGGTTACCGGTGACAGGCATCAGATATGCCCCCACTTGACTGATTTAGAATGAATCATTAAGAAGATTCCTGTCCCACAATAAGCAAGATTCTTTTGTAGTTCATGAAATGAGAAACTTTCCTTTCCTCTAAGAGTTTTCTAGCACTTCAACCCATGGAAAAATTCACAAAGTTTGTATGCTTTTTTTGTATCTAGCCTAAAAGCTGTGGAAAGAGATTGCAAAGATAAAACTGTAACCTCAAAGAAGTACCTTACTAGTCAAAAATGTGATATGAACACTCCTCACCCATACGCAAAAGGTTCAGAGAATGAAACAACTAAGAGAAACTAAAATTTTATTCTCATTTTGGTACCGTTCTTTATCCTACAACCACAGTAAAAACTTAGCTCAAATGACCACAGGTATTCATATATAGCATAAATTTTAAGAACAAGCAAGAGGAGTCAGAGAGCCAGAACAGAGGCCTTAAAAAGGCATCAATGAATTCTACCAAACATTTAAACAGTAGAAGACTGATTCAACACAAACTCTTAGGAGTGAACACTCAGATGGGAATACTTCCCAACTCATTCTATAAATTCTGATACCAAAACCAGAGAAAGACCTCTCAAAAATATAACAGATCAGCACTTATGATGGTTGCAAAAATCCTCAATAAAATACTATAAAAGTGAATCCATCAACATATAAAAATAATTACACACCATGACCAAATGGGATTCATTCCAAGAAGAGAAGGCTGATTTAACATTTGAAAATCAATGTAACTCATCATATCAATAGATTAAAAAAGAACCACATAATCATCTCAATAAATAGAGAAAAAATCTGAGAAAATGCTACATCCTTTCATGATAAAAATGCTCAAAAAGTAGGAATAAATGGGAGCGTTTTCAATCTGATAAAAGGGATCTACAAAAAATCTATAGCTAATATCAGATTTAATCGTGACAGGCTGGATGCTTTCCCTCAAGATCAGGGATAATACAAGGATGTCTGCTTTTACCACTTTTATTCAACAGGGCAATCTGGCAAGGAAAGGAAATAAAAGGCATCCAGATTGGAAAGGAATAAGTAAAACTATTCTATTTGTAGATGTCATCATGATAATGCATATAGAAACTCCTAAGGAATCCACTAAAATAATTAGAACTAATAAATGAGTTTAGCAAGTTTCAGGATACAAGATCATTATATAAAAATCAATTATATTTCTATATAGTTGCATTAAACTGTCTGAAATGAAATTAAGAAAATTTAATATACAATAGCATGAAAAAGGATAAAATATTCAGGAATAAATTAAACAAATAAGTGCAAAACTTATACTCTGAAAACTATAAACATGGTAGAAAGAAACTAAAGACCTAAAAAATTAAACATCTCATGTGTATGAATTGGAAGACTTAATATTGTTAAGATGGCAAAACCTCCCAACTTGATCTATAGATTTAACTCTCAGTCAGAATCCCAGCTGACTTCTTTGTAGAAACTGATAAGCTGATCCTAAAATTCATACGGAATTTCCAGTACCCAGAATAGCTAAAACAATCTGGGGGGGAGGGACGGGGGGACGGGGAGGAGCAGAGTGGGAGGACTCACACTTCCTGATTTCAAAACTTACTAAAAGTAATGGTAATCAAGACAGTATGGTGTTGGCATCCAAAAAGACATATAGTTCAATGGAATAAAACTGAAAATCCAGAAATAAACCCTTACATTTATGACTAACTATTATAATGACCAGGATAATAAGACCATTCAATGGGGGAAAAATAGTCTTTTCAACAAATGGTACTAATAAGCTGAATAGCAGCATGCAAAAGAGTAAAATTGAACCCTTACCTCATATCATATAAAAAATTAATTCAAAATGGATTAAAGACCTAAATGTAAGAGCTAAAACTATAAAACTCTTAGAAGACAACATAGGGATAAATCTGCATGGTTTCATATCTGGCAATAGATTCTTACATATGACACCAGAAGAAGCAGCAACAAAAGAAAAAGTAGATAAACTGGATTTCAGCAAAATTAAAAACTTCTATGCTTCAAAGGATGCTATCAAGAAAGTGAAAAGACAACTCATGAAATGGGAGAAAATATTTTCATATCATACATCTGGTTAGAGACTTGTGTCAAGGTTAATTAAAAAAACACAACTCCATAAGAAAAAGACAACCAATAAAAAAAAAATGGGTGTGTCAGTTTGATGTAATTATGAATTCCAAAAATATAATTGGATCATGCTTGTAAACTGATCTGTTAATCTGGGCATGATTAGGTTAGGATTAGGGGTTGAGCCCCACCCCTTGGTAGGTGGGGAATAGAATATAAAAGGCAAGGCAAAGGACAGTTGAAGTCTTCTGAGAAGCAGTTTTGATGTTGGAAAGAAGGCCCCAGGAGAAGAGAAGCAAGCCGTTTGCTTGATCGTCTACAGCTGACCTTGTGGAGGAAACAGGAGCTAAGCCCAGAGAGAAACACAGCCCCGGGAAGAGAGGAACCCGAGAAGCCTGAACCCTGGCAAACGCCGGCAGCTGTCTTGTTCTAACACGTGGCAATGGAGTGTGGTGAGAGAAGAAAACTTAATGCTTTATGGCCTGGTATCTATGGACTTCTACCCCAAATAAATACACTTTATGAAAACCAACCCATTTTTGGTATTTTACATTAGTACCCCTTTGGCTGACTAATACAATGGGCAAAGGATATGAATGGACATTTCTTCAATGAGGATATACAAATGACCAATAACTATATGAAAAGATGACTGACATCATTAGTCATCAGGGAAATGCAAATCAAATCATAATAAAATACCACTTCATACCTACCAGTATGTTTATAATAAAAAAGTCAGACAGTAATAAGTGATGGTGAGGATGTGGAGAAATCAGAACCCTCACATACTGCTGATGGGAATGTAAAATGGTTTAGCCACTTAGGAAAGTTCCTAAAAATGTAGGGTTACCATATCACCCAGCAATTTTACTTCCAGGTATATACCCAAGAGAATGAAAACATTTGTTTATGCTTAAACTTGTACATGCATGCTTATAGCAGCATTTTTCATAATAGCCAAAAGACAGAAACAACCCATATGACCATCAACTGATGAATGGCTATACAAAATGTGATATATGCATACAATGGAATATTATCATTTGGCCATAAAAATGAGTGAAGAATGATACATGCCACAACATGGATGAATCTCGAAAATATTATGTTAAGTGAAAGAAGCTAATCACAAAAGACCACATATTATTCCATTTATATGGCAGGTCCAGAATAGGGAAATCTTTAGAAACAGAGAGCAGATTAATAGTTGCTTGGGACTGATGGGGTAGGGTATGCAGGTAAAGTGAGGAATGGGGTGCAGTAGTTAAAAGCAATGGGGTTTCTTTTTGAGATGAAAATGTCCTAAAATTAACTATGGTGATGGTTGCACATTTCTGTGAATACACTAAAAAAAACTCTGAATTGCACACTTTAAATGAATGAATTATACAGTATGTGAATTATATCTCAACAAAGCTGTTTAAAAATGTTATCAATTAACTGAGATGCACTCAGTTCAATAAATGTAGACTGCTATCAGCATGACTCATGAGTAGTGAACAAGGTCAGTAAGAGAGGATGCAGAATTCAATCACACAGTCATGGAAGTAGTTGCATGAAATCTACAAGTTGGAAAAAAATCTCAAAACAATTCAGGTGGGAAGGGGACATGGAGATAAGCCTAACAGGTAGGAATGCAATTTCATCTGAGGAAGGTGGTCTCAGAGTTTAATTGTCAGAACTAGGAAAAAAAAAAAAAAAAAAAAAAAAGACCTGGAATGTCCATGTCAGCTGGGGTAGCAAGAACTTTTGATCAGATGAGCAGGCTTTCTTGTCCTATGTCCTACCTCAATGAGCAACTGGGTCAGTAGCTTCAGACTGCCTGGGAGAACTTTCCCAAAGGCTGGTTAAATGTTTGAATATTGACTAGCCTCAAAATTTAATGAAAATAATGTAGTGTTGCTTTAAAGTTAAGTTTATGAATAATCTATTTCTGTTAGGGGTTGTGACTTTGAGCTGAGATGTTAATTTGATTAAGTTTATAAAACAGTATCAGAATGTTTAAGAGAACTTGACTTGCTATAAATTTAATTTATTAGGTTAGTAAGAGTGATTTAAGTATTTGAGAAGTTTGACTTGTTTGTGTTATGAATTTTTTCTTGTAAGATGTTTGGAATGCTTAAAAAGAAAAATGAATATATTAAATTATAAATGGAACTTAAAACATTAAGGGGAATTTAACCAAGTTTTTAAATGAAACTGACATTAAAAATTTAGTCTGATCAACTTGAATTAATCAACCATTAATAAAAGAAGAAGAAAAGCTGCTATATTTATCAAGAGCATATTGAGATTTGTAAGTTGAGCTTAAATTCTTAAGGGAAAGTACATCTTAAATATGTAATGTTAAATACATTTATTAAAAATTTACAACCAAAGGTAACATATAGGCTTTTTGTATATATGTAAAAAGGCCCCACTCAGACTTTCATGAAAATATTAAACTTTGCATAAATATCTTTATTAAACAACCAACAGACGCTTTTAAATACAGAGAGTAAAACTGGCAGGATTAATTCATTCAATAGTGTTTTTGAGTACCTGTTATGTGCCAAGCAGTGTTCAGGGGGCTGGGATATAGCAGTGACTGAAGAAAATCAAGTCCCTGCCATTGCAGAGCTTACATTCTAGTAGGAAAGACAGACAATACCAAACAGACATTTATATAATAGATAATATTTCTAAAAATATATTTAGATCATATGACAGTGCAGGGCAGCATTGCAGTGTCTTGGAACACAGACTCAGATGACAGAAAACTGCAAAATTTTTCCTCCATCACATCGTAGCTGTGTGACCTTGGCAAGTGACAACCTTCCAGTGCCTCAGTATATTTGTAAAATGTGGGTAATAATGTATCTACATCATAAGGTTATTAATATTTGTAAAGCACTTAGAAAATGCCTGGTATGCAGAAAGTACTATGGGTATTTTGTTAAAGAAAATGTCAGGTAATAAGTGCTGTGAAGGAAAATAAAGCTGAGTAAGGGGACATCTGGGGTGGGCAAGGGAGCAATTTTAAATAGTGCTGTTAGAACCAATCTCCCTGAAAAGGTAACATTTGATCAAGGAGCAAATTGATCAAGGAACAGGCCTGTGCACGACTAGAAGAGAACATTCTAGGAGAGGGAAGTGCAAGGGCCCTGAAGACAGGTGTGCCCTCTGAGAGTGAGGAAGAGGAAAAGGTCAAGGTGGCTGCAGCAGTAGAGATCCTTTTGGAAAAGTAGCCAGTGGGCAGATCACAATAAGGTCTTTGGATTTGCTCAACATATAATGGGAAGCCACTGAGGGGTTTTTATTAGGAAAGCGATATAATTTTGTTTACCTTTTTAAGGCTCTCTGGCTGCTACGGGGATCTGCTTGTAGTTTGGAGGGGAAGCCACAGTGTACAAGGCAATTGCAGAAGTAACTCTTCACAACCTAGTTTCCCTAAAGAATGAGAATCAGTGGAGATGGACTAGAGAGGCAGCCGAGCAGTTGGTGGAAAGTGGATGGATTTTTAAAAAGAGGGCTCAACAAGATTTGCAGGTAGGTGAAACTTAAAGTGCACCCCATCAGCATGTTTTCCCTCCAGCCATAATCTTTTGCTTGGGTGGAGGCAGAGGTAGAGTTTGAATTAACCAAGGGTAGGGTTTTGCCAGGTATGAGGGAGGGAGGGAAAGCAAGTTGCTGAGGATATGTGCAGAGGAGGAATTAATAATGATGGACATTAAAACTAAAGGAGTGAGGTCAGTAGATAGGGGTTTCCCACTGGGTACAGGAGAGGGCCAGAAATTGGGTTGCTTGAAATGGAGACTCTGATAAGGTCAAAACCTAGACCTCAAAATCTAGTCACTGGACGAACGTTAGTATCACTTGGGAGCCTGTAAGAAAAGCAGAATCTCGGGCCCCACACCAGACTGGCTGAATCTGAACTGCATTTTAACAAGATCCCCGCAGTGATGTCTGTGCCCAGTAAAGCCTGCGAAGCACTAGTCTTGGGTAAGTGACACCGTGGGAGCGAGTGGCTGAGGTGGAGTAGAGGACAAGGACTTGAGGAGCAAGAAGATCACGGAACAAGGTGCCAGGGTGATGGACGGACTGTCTATTCTGTTTATATGGATATGGAAAGCATCAGAATGATGACAGCAGTGGGGGAGGAGAGAAAGTCAGAAAGTCTTCAGTGGATGAGCAGTGAATGGCAACAAGGAGGGGCATCTAAAGTATGTGTCACAAAAATGCTGGTATCTTTTCAGAAGGAGGGAGAGAGGAACAACAGAAATGAGGAGCAAGAAGGAGAGCAGTTGCTCCAGCTAGAGGGTAATTGAGGTGTGTGGGAAAAGAGCCACTGCTTGAGAAAGCTTCCAGAAAAGCAGTGTCCTCAGAGGCAGCCAGCATAGGTTACACAATGTAAGGTTAATGCACTATCCGACCCACAGCCACAGAGGTGCAAAAAGCACCTGGGGGACAGGTTTTCTTTCTTTGGGTTTTCTTGACATTTCAAATATACTATGCATTTCTAAACATGAAATGTTTTCAAAGCATGCAAAAATTTATTTAAATAATTTGCTTGTGGACATGAGAGAGTGATAGGTGCATACATCTTCAAATGCACTGATTAAAGTCAGTCATTTTAAGCTGTTAATTAAACATGACAAAACGTGTTTCATAATAAATCCTTAATAGATTTTATGTCAATAAACTTTTAAATAGCATTTTAAAAAATACTAACTTATTGAACCCTACTAACACCCATTTCAGGTAGGTACTATTTTACCCCTGCTTTACCGATGAGTAAAGAGAGGTATAGAGAAGGTCAAGGATGTTCCACAAGATCTCACAGCAGGTAGAGGCAGAGGTGGGATTTGAAGTCAGGCAGCCAGCTCTGGGGTCTGTGCTCTTAAGCACTACATGGCCTTTTATCCACTCAATCTATAAAAAGATGCTTTGAAAAAAATAACTTTTTCTCAATCAGTGATGCATCAGATCTAAGAATCTTTAAGCAAATTGTATATACTTTCAAGGTAGACTCATACCGACTTTATTTCAGTGAGATAAGAAATCAATCTTATTTTTAAACACCCTTAGAGAAAGCCATGCCACTACCTCCCTGGATAACAGATCCTAATGTTGAGTGCCTCCCATTGCCAAAATATTCTGCCTTATAGTTAACTTGAAATATTACTGTTACCATTTAAGCACCTTTTGCAGTCTCCTGAAGACCAGCCTGCTAGACCTGAAATTTTAAATTCATTGCATTTCAGGGTCACCTCCCTCCCTCATCTTTTCTTTCATATCTTAGAAATTTCCTGTGCTGAATCACCACATTCATGAGGCTAATTTCAATATGCACTAACTGTGATTCCCCTACTAAGCTTTTCTTTACTTGGAGGATTAGTAGTTGGGAACATCAAAAGGTGTGGCAGAGCATCCTTATGTGACTTGGATGGAAAATATCTCGTGGTGAGGCTTTGAGGAAAAGCACCGAGCACATGTAACCAAGGAGATGTGCTGTTCTCGGGTCTCACACTCAGTAAACAAAACCCAGAGGTTCTGACTAAATATATAGTGAGGATCTGAGCCTGCAATACTATTCTACTTGTGTCATTGTTTAGCCATTAATTGTTCCCCTCTTTACTCATCAGTAAAGCAGGGGTAAAATTGTACCTACCTCAAATGGGTGTTAGTAGGGTTCAATAAGTTAATATTTTTTAAAATGCTATTTAAAGGTGTACTGACGTAAAATCTATTAGAAGAACATCTGAAGCTGTCACAATACTTCAATGATAAGAACACAGAGGGTTCCTACCTTTGGGTGTGTTAAGTGTCTCAAGTGCTGAGAACTAATGAACTACCAGAAGAAAACAAATGTGTGTGATCAACCAGTGTGGATTTAGCCTATGCCAATAGCATGGGCTAAATGTGTGCTCAAGGGTCTTAACGATTACCATGTATGTTTTAGAATCTCTGGACTTCTTTTTAAAATAACTTTTTAAAAGTTCACCTTGGCTGTCATAAGAATAAATAAAATGAATTTAGTACAGGCACCATTGCAGGATACTGATCTGCCCAGCGCCACAGCCTTCTAGGAAAGGCTGTGCCCTTACCCCTCATGTGTTCCCAGGCCCATCACATGCCTCCATCAACATTTGCTAAAATTACAAACATCATAAATTTCAGAGCCTGCACATTGACCCCTATGAGCCAGCTAATCAAGACAGCTAGCAAGTTAGCAATGTGTCAGCCACGAGGCACCCAGACTCTGCAGCTGTAACATGAGGATAATCCGTTTCTCAAACTTTAAAAAAAAATTATCAGCACCCCAAGAGTCTTTTTAAACATTTCTTTTTCCGAATCGCCCCCCTGATATTTTAATATCATAGGGTACTCTATATTTGACTTTGTACTTTATGTATTTTACACCTAGAATGAGTATGGTGTGCTCATTTGCCAAGAACCAATTTTTACCTCCTTTGTGGGGATATTGCCCCTACTGAGAATGGTGGGATAATGAGGTCTGTTTTTCAAGGTAGTTCAGCAAAGAGTTAACAGGTACTACTAGGCACCAGTCACTGTTCTACACCACTGGCTATGGAAGTGAAAAACGGGCGAGGTCTTTTCTTCAATGGAGCTGGCCTCCTAGTGGTTTATAAACACATTTTTACATACATCCCTGAGAACACGGAAACTGTATTTTCATTACAACACATCACTATGCTATATATTACGAGATCGGGTAGAAGAATCTACAGCGGTCAACACAAATTTATCACAGCACTGAAGGTACACCTCTAGAGAGCCTACTGACAGCCTCCAAAGCACTGCCGAATCACAGTGGCACAGAACTCTGAACTGTGAGGTACTGAGCTGGACAGCCCAACTCCTTCTTTTAGCAATTGAGTAAACCAAGGCACATCTTTACATATGTAATTGCTTCACTCAGTTCTTAGGAAGGAAGCCCTCAAAAGAACTACAACACATTGAAAATACTGATAAGTAGACACTATAGCTAAAATCCTTAAAAAATGTTTATATCCTTTTAAATTTATGAAACTTTCATGGGAGAAAAGCAAAAGATAAATTTCAACTGGTGCTTTACCATGACAGCATTTAATTCAATATTAATTTTTTTTAAATCCTTCTATGTTAGCTATTTAGTACAAAAGAGTGTAGCATACATTTAGAAGTGTCTAAAAAACAAGGCCTATTCATTTTCGCACTTTTCCTTATTTCTGAACTTTTTAATGAATTATGGGATCCCAGATCCTAAAGACTAAAGCACACATATGCACATATACATTGATTTCATAATTGAAGGGAATGTATCTTTTCTGTCTCTCTTTTTTTGAACTGCAAAGGAAAGCTCAGGGTTAATTCTTGACTGAAGAAAATATAAGCAAATCCTTGTTTTCCACAGTATTGGAAAAAAGTTTTCCTACTTTTCCAGAGTCTGAATGAGAACACTGAAGACTCATTCTTGAAGCATAGCAAGTCTTTTCCTCCCAATGCCCCTAAGGAGCCAAAAGATTGGACCTACCTAGTAGGACAATGAAGGGTGAGGGCAGTGCACAAAGTAGGAAAGGGACTTGGGTGGGGTTGAAGAAGATGCTCATCAGAGAGAAAATATGATCTAGCCCTGGAATTTGCCTGTTGGTGCTGCCCACGGTGTGTAAGCAGCAGGGTAGAACGAGTATGACAAGTGCCCATGGGCTGTGACAGGTGACCTAGTAATACCCATGTCTGTTTGCTCTGACTTCACATGTGGGATGACCACACAAAAGGAAAGGAAGTTCAGCCACCGCACTTATTTGCAACCCCAAGTTCACCCATCCCTTAAAAAAAGAGAAGTGTTTGACAACAAGTTATTCTTTACAACTTCAATTCTGACAGTAGATGCTCCGTCAAGTAAAAAAATAAAAAAAAAAAGCCCTTCTCTCATTAGGTCCAATAAAAGGCCAAAATGAAAGGGCTGACAATTTTTGGGAGGATAGAGAAAAGAGAGGGGCAGTCAGCATTTGTCCCTCTAACCCTGTTCTCTTTCCCACCTCCACATCTCTCAAAATTTCCTTTGGGATAGGCATGGGGCACCGCTTTTTTTGTTTGTTTGTTTTTTAATGCATGTGAAGTACCCCAAGTCCTGTTAGGTTTGGGATACAAGCTAGGGCTGCAGCGTCTGCCTCGTCCTTCTTACACACCAGCCAAGAGTGCATCATTCTCAAGCCCACTAGCTGACATATTCTGCTGGTTTGTCAGTTATTTACAGAGCAGTTATGATGAGCACAGCACTGAAACAGGACCTCAGATTTATCCACAGAGAAGTAGAAGCTATCTTCATTCTCTCCCAGCAGCTAGGTTAGAGCTGGCATTGAGCAGGCACTCAGTATTGTAGTTGATGGATGGATATATGAAATAATACATGAATGAGAAATGAATTCTGCATCAGGGAGCTTGTGAGGTGGAAGATGAAACACAAATAACCATACTAATATAATCCTATGGAGGAAATGAAGAGAGGTGGTTTAAGTAGGTGTGGTGGTTTGAAGCAGTAGATACCCCAGAAAAACATTTTCTTAAATTTAATCCGTTCCCATAGGAGTGGACTTATCGGAAGTGAGACCTTTTGATGAGGCTACTTTAGTTAAGGTGAAATCACCTCAATCAGGATGGGTCTTAATCCTATTAGTGGGGTCCTTATAAGCGGAACGAAATTCAAAGAGAAAGCCACAGAGGGAGCAGCAAGAGGCTGAGATAACGGAACCCAGAAGACAAAGAAGGGATCAGGAGGTGCCACCATAAGACAGAGGAGCCAAGGGTGGGGGGCAGCCAGGCCCACAGTGCCACAGCCTTCAGGGAGAAAGCATCACCTTGATATACATACACCCTTGATGTGGACATTTTCCTGGCCTCAAAACCATGAGCGAAAAAAATTCCCATTGTATAACCTGACATATTTCATGGTATTTCCTTAAGCATCCTAGGAAACAGATTTTGGTAGCAAGAGTGTGGTGCTGCTATCGCAAATACCAAAAATGTGGAAAAGGCTTTGGAATGGGGTAATGGTAGAGGTAGAAGAATTGTGAGGTGCTTGACAGAAAAGGCCTAGATTGCTCTGAAGAGACTGTTGCTAGCATGGCATTAAGGTACTTCTGATGAGACAGAAATGATGAACGTGTCATTGTAACCTGGAAGAAAGGCAAACTTTGTTTTAAGTGGCAGAGAACTTGGTGAAACTGAGTCCTGATGTTAGCTGGAAGGCAGAACTTGAGAGGGATAAACATGGATATTTAATGGAGGAGATTTCCAAGCTAAGTGTGGAAAGTGCAGCCTGCTCTCTCCTTGCAGCTTAAAGTAAAATGCAAGAGGAAAGAGATAAGCTGAGAACTGAACTCCTGGTACAAAGAAACCAGTAATTGATGGTTTGGAAAATTCTGGTCTTGCAGAAAGCACAACACCAGAGAATAGGGCTCCACCTGATAGTAAAACTGAACATGGAACCAGTCACCAATTTCTGTGGAAGTCAGTACTGGAAATGCAGTTATCCAGGAAGTATCTGTGGAAAGGTCCTTTTTCTAATGGTTTAGACCGCCCCGCTCCACCCCCACCCCCCATGTACTATGCAAAACCAACAAGTTTTGTTTTTTTCTTTTTGCATAATCTGTATGAAGGGAAACACTGCCAGCCTGGACTAAAAGGGACAAAGAAGGGACAAATTGAAGGGAAAATCACTTGAAGGGCAGGACCGTGGAAGCTGAGGTCTGGAATGAAGACATCTTCTTGGGCCAAGACAGCAAGCCCACCCATGTGTGTAGAAAGAGTAAGTCTGCCTGGTGCTTGCAGAGGGCATGCTTTCTACCGTGTTGTTCAGAAAGAGTGCTACCACCCCAGTCTCAGAGAGGATAAAGCATGTGCCCAGGGGATTGCAGAGAGTCTGGCTGCCACCCCAGTGCTCTGAAAGGGTGGAGCCTGAGCCCTGGCATTCATTGAGAGCTTGGCCACCATCTCAATGCTTGGATGGGGTAGAGTCTTCACCTCAGCGTTTGAACAGAGCATGGCCACTGGGGCAAGCACTTGGAAGGGGTAAGGCTTGCGCTTCATCAGGTCTGGAGGACAAAATATCATTCCACACATGATTCTCAGATTATATAATGACATATGCCCTGCAGGGTTTCAGAATTGTTTGGGACTTGTGACCTCTGTTTTCTTTCCAATTTCTCCCTTTGGGAATGGACATGCATACCCTATAACTGTACCTCCATTGTATATCAGAAGCAGATAACTTGCTCTTTAGGTTTTCCAGGTCCACAGAAGAGGAGAATTGTGTCCCAGGACAGCCACATCTACAACCGATTTTGATGAAACTGTACAAAGCATTGTTTCTGAAATGACAAAGCTTTTGTCATTTCATATTTTGAACAAAAAAAGAACATGTTTTTGGGGGGATCCATAGAGTGGAGTGTGGTGGTTTGAAACTGTATGTACCCCAGAAAAAACATGTTCTTAAATTGAATACATTCCTGTGTGTGATCCCATTGTAAGTAGGACCTTTTGATGAGGTACTTCAGTTAAGTTGTGACCCTCCTCAATCAGGATGGGACTTAACCTTATTACTGGAGGTCTTATGTAGAATGAAATTCAGACAGAGAGAAAAAAATCCACAGGAAGCAAGAAGCTGAAATAGAACCTGGAAGAGAAGGAAGAGACCAGGAGATGCCACCATGTGACAGAGGAGCCAAGGAACACTGGCAGTCAGTCCCAGAAAGCCACAGTCATCAGGATAAAGCCTCTCTTTGATGATGCCTTGATTTGTACTTTCTTTTAGCCTCAAAACCATAAGCTAATAAATTTCCATTGTTTAAGTCAACCAATTTTAAGGTATTTGTTCAAGAAGCCTAGGACACTAAGACACCTGGTGTTCCAACTTCCAGTGCATTCCCTCTTCCATCTGCCATTCAAAATGATGCCAGAGTTTGCCTTCTAAAATAAGGCAATTTACTTTGCTAAGCTGCTGAAAGCAGATACAATTAAATGGACTGACTTAACAATGGGAATTTATACAGTTTTGAGGCTGAGAAAAATGTCCAAATTAACTCATCATCAAGGCGATGCTTTCTTCCCAAAGACCAGCTACTGGTGATCCTTGACTCCTCTGTCACCATGGCAAGGCACATGGTGGCGTCTGCTGGTCTCTTCCTTCTCTTCCAGGTTTCATTGCTTTCAGCTTCTTGCTTCCATGGCTTTCCCTCTCTCCCTTTGTATTCATTCCATTTATAAATTCCAATAAGAGGAATAAGACTCACATGAGCTATATCTTTTTTTTTTTTTTTTAAGATTTTATTTATTCATCCATCCCCCCCCTGCTGCTTGCGCTCGCTGGGTCAGCCAACCACGCCATGCGGGCGGGCCTGCCCCCACCAGGAGGCCCCGGGAACCGAACCCGGGTCCTCCCATATGGCAAACGGGAGCCCCACTGATTGAGCCACAGCCGCCTCCCCACATGGGCTATATCTTAACTGAAGTAATCCCATCAGAAAGGTCCTACTTATAATCAGCGTATACCCAAAGGAATGGATTAGCTTTTAAGAACTTGATTTTCTGGGGAACGTACAGTTCCAAACCACCACAAACAGGTAGCATTTATATTATCCAGATACTTAAAACCCTTCAGGCCCTCTCTAGTATTTCTAGCAGAGCCTCAAAAAAACATATGATGTAGGATGTAGCACAGGTCAAGTTTTTAGGCAGTACTTGCGATGAATTTCCATAGTACAGAGAGACTCTCAGTATTAAAAAATATATCACTTATTAAGCAATTTATTCTCATTTTGATTCTTTTTTGATCCTTCTGATATGTCTAACAAAAAATGTCAGTTTTATGTTAGTGGTTCAGGATCATGTCCTGCATCTGACGTCTGCTAATCTCTCTTTATAACCAGCCTACAGGCCCTGGCCTGGAGCATTAGACAGGGAATAGTGTCAAATTAGAATTTAATAACAGTGCTTGGGTTTCTAGATCTATTTATGGCAAGTAATATAGGTTTGTTATTTACCACAGTGATAGTAAGTTTCCTCTTAAATAAAAATATTCAAGAAAAACAAATGTCAATTTAATAAAAGCTCAAATAAACAATTATACTGGTAACACAAATATCATGTCGGAGACACTTGGAACAGAATACAATCCAAGCTCCTTATCCTCATGTCAATCAGCCCTAACTTAAGTTTAATCTCCAAGTATAACCCTCCTTCATAAGTTCTTTGCTGTAGAATCTTCTCTGCCCTTTGAACCTCACCTTCCCTTCTCCATGTCCTTATTTATGCTGTTTCTCCTTCAGCTGGGGCTATCCTTTCTCCTATTTTATCCTTTAAAATTCTATTTATTTTGAAAGCCCAAAGATAGGAAGTCTTCCACTAAATTTTCAGATTTGGTTAAATAATTGGTGTCCTTGTCCCTCAGTAATAATGTTTATTTTATTCTCTCATACAGGTTGTTTACACATTTCCCTTACATTGTAAATTCCTAGGGGGGCCAAAAACTATGCTATTTTTAAATTTCTTCTCCCTACAACCAAGAAGGAATGCCAATTTATATTTGTATAGGAATGAGTATGTGGGAATTTTCTGTCTCATCTTGTTGCCTGCCCTAGGACCTGTTGGTAGGATTTTTTCCCCTCTTAATAAATGATCATTTATTTATTTACAGATGATTATTTATAGAAATAAGTCTTACTATAAACACAAGGGACCCTAAATCAATGAGTGGAAAAAAACTTTTAAAAAAATTTCCTTAATCTCTGAAGAGGATAGCTTTTTATTACCATCACATTGACACTCATATTCAGTTTTCGTTTGGTCTTTGCAGTCTTTGTTTATTTTGGTGGGAGTGGGTGATAGGGAGCTGTGTTCTGATCTAACTAGGCCCAAGGACTTGTTGAAGAAAGGACCTTAAAAATTATCAAAGCATCCAAAATTAGCCACCAATTCTCTAATCCAACAACTACTTATTGACCACCTACTTGGTCCCACACTCTGTGCTTGGTGCTGGGCACACAGAAAATAAGAGCTACCATCCCTGCCCTCAAGGAGTCACAGCTGTGAAACAGTTACCTAGTACTCCAGAAATATTTTGGGAAGTGTGCCTTGGTGCTTTGCTTCAGGTGACTCTTAACCAAACAGTCCATGCAATTAATGAAATCAATTTTGTGCCAGATCATGGGCTGGGTGCGGGGGCAGGGGAGGTGTAGGGGGTGGTGATGGTGGCAGGGATGTAGGTATTTATCTGTTATAGGTAGTTTAGCCACAGTATATTATTTGTGACTTTTGCTTTTTCAGATGGTATCTGGCCAACCAATAATAACGAGCACCAAGAATCAAAACCATCATCTCTAATGACTGAAAGGTACTAATCCTTTGTTTAGGCTTGCTTAAGGTACAACTCATTTGTGAAATGCCAGGTGACCTTAGTAGGACGTGCTTCTGAGTGATTCCAATCAGACTTGTGCCAGTCATCACTGAGTCTCAAATGCTGGTCCGCCCACATTTGCTCAGAGAGAACAGCCTAGGTCTGTGCAACAAAGCAAATCCCAGGGGACATCACAGGCAGCCTACAGGCCTGACCTCATCACCACAGTGGCCAAGGATGAGAAGGGCTGACGCTACACTGGTCTGAAAGGCACTTGAATAATATACGCTACTTATTTTAGAATTTCTAGCCATCTCTAGCCCCTGAGACACTTGCACACACACAGCCTGTTTCTCCGTATCACGGAAGAGCAAGACTCATCTAAAAGAGTTGCCTTGATTTGGAGATACCTCCTTGAACAGCACAAGTTTTCTTTCTGATTGAGATACATTTTTCCTCCGTGTCTAGGGCTGATTTTAGAAAAGAATGGTTTCAGTAGAATACCAGTGACCAAATAGTGATAATGAAAAACTGGGAAATATAGGATGGTTCAAATATTGTGTTTCCTTTCCAAATTAGAAGAGTAACTTCAATTTGAATCAAGGTAAGCAAATTAGAGGTAAATTCTTATTTAATTTAATCTACCTTAACAAGGCTAACTCACATATTGGCTTTTTGTTTTGTTTTAAAATTTCACCTAAATATGTTGGTTCACTAACAACCATAACTTAGGATTTCCTCCTTTCCCACAAAGACTATTAAAAAAGGAAAACATAATATAGATTTAAATCAAGAATATCCAGGGCAGGGAAGCGGCTGTGGCTCAATCAGTAGGGCTCCCGTTTACCATATGGGAGGCCCTGGGTTCGGTTCCCGGGGCCTCCTGGTGAAGGCAAGCTCGCCCACACGGTGTGGTTAGCTGACCCAGCGAGCACAAGCAGCAAGGGGGGGATAAATGAATAAATAAATAAAATCTTTAAAAAAAAAAGAATATCCAGGGCAATGTACAAAACAGGCTGAAGGGTAGTTAAGTCAATTTAAAGCTGTATAGGAAAGGTATAAAAATCTGCTGCATTCAAAAAATAAACTTGTTTTGAGAAAGAAGCACGGTTGCAATTTTTAGTCACATCCCACCTATCTGTCTTAAGTATGAAAAATGTGTCCATCAAAAACAATGGGGAAGGAAGGGGAACATTATTTTTACCTACCTTGAAAACTGCTATGAAATGATAGCCTTTTGGGGCCGAGTGGGCCCAGGTGAGATGAGCTCTACAGCCTGTCTGAAGGGTCAAATGGACTGGAGAAGTGGGGAGGGGGAAAGCTGTGATACAGCATGAATATGGAATTCTTATCAAGCAAAAAAAATGCTGTCATAGTTCTGGATCACCTACAAAACATGCTCTATGAAGGCTTTCTTCAATTCCATGTAAAACTTAATGCTCTCACAACCCTGATATTGTCCCAGTTATCTGGTATCTTAACCAAATTACAGCTTCTTCCTTTCTACTTTACAGAAGACTGAACACTATGTTTATGTAAAAGGTGGTAATGCTGTTGTGGATGTTGTAGAGATTCTTCTAAGAAAACCAAACAGGAATTATTTTAATCTCCTGATAGTCAATTTTCCCCATGTTACGTAACATAGGCTTTACTTGACACAAACAGCCCTGCATTTGGAAGCAGAGACCATGGGGCAGAGACAGTCATGGTATTTTATTACAGTCCTCCCCATTACATAACAGCAATAAAGATTGTTTTACCTTTGTAAACTCTGAAAGTGCCCTGCAAATAAGGAGCAAGGAGGCACTGCTTTATGTTAGCTCTTTCTTAACATATTGCAGAATGGGATACTTTAAGAGTTCAGACTTTAGATTGATTTCTTGCTCATTCTGCCAGTGTTCAACGACTACATTTTGGAGGCCTCAATTCTAAGTCGATCCCAATACCCGCTCCTCCACAACTTTTGGATCAGACTTCTCAGTGACCTAGCATTTCTTCTAATGTTACTCAAGGTCAATGAAGTTAAAGCCCAGGAGAGTAGGTTCCTCAAGAGATCATAGCACTTCTTTCATATCTCACTGCCTTATCTTTAGGTGGACAGAGGAGATGGGTTTTGTTTTAGCACATATTACAAATGAATTATACAGACATCTGACTAGTACTAATCAGAATAGCCTCAGTTACTGATTAACATGTAAGTAGGATAATGTCAATGTTCAATCACTGATCATCTAAAGTAATTTATATTTAGTCCTAAATATATTGTAGTGAGCAATTAAAAAAAAAAAGCAAAAAAAAAAAACAAAACCTGATTTAAGCTATGACAAACATTGATTCACTGTATTTCCCCAAAGTAAAATTAGAATAATTCTTTATAATTTATTATATCATATTGTGCTTAAAACGAATTTAAAAAACTAAGAATGTTATTTTAGATCAGGGTTAGCAAACTTGTTTCATAAATGGCTAAATAGTAAATATTTTTGTCTTTGTAGACAATGTATGATCTCTGTCACATGTTCTGTTTTTTTTTGTTTGTTTGTTTTTCTTTTTTTTTCTGGCCCTGACAATTTTAAAATGTAAAGTATTCTTAGCTCGTGGACCTTTCAATAACAAGTAGTGGGTCATAGTTTGCCACCCCTCCTTTATATAGCAGCACACTAGAAGGAATATTCCGTAATTATTACTGGTATTTGTCCCTACAAAAAAGAAAATCAATACAAAGCAAAATTTAAGACAATGCAAATCAAATAAAATCTCTAATAAAAAGGACAACTATACAAAGGGCCATGGAAAGAAATTCTTATATTTCTTCTCAGAAAGCCTACTCAGATCCATTCGGTGATGTGGTTACTTAAGATCTGATCTATGGAGAAGTTAAATCTGGTGGTTTAAAACCCTTGGTGCTGTTTTTCTAGAGGGCTATAGTTGTGATTCTCAGAAGCACTGCAGGCTTTGGTGAGAACAACTTGCTGCATGCATTTCTAACAGGAGTAATGCTTGAGTTGCCTATTCCTATTAAGGAGGCTTTCCAGAAGTGCCCATGCAATTAAATACACAGCAGGATCTAAGCTGAGTGGGAGAGAGGATTAAAGCAGCGATCCTAGAACATGGGAAGTTGCACGAAAGGAAAGATGAAACGCTGCTTTAGGGGGACTTCACATCTGTCTGTCTGTTTCTTTGCACTGTGGAGCTCTGTCGCTGCTGTCACTTCAGAGCGGGGTTGCCTCTGCCTGACCTTTGCAAGTACCAGACAAAATCTGCAGCCTCACAGCTGCTAAGAGCCCATAAAGCAATGCCCAAGATAAAAGACGAAGAAACTCTGTCAGAAGTCTGTGTGCTCCAGCAAAGTAAGTGAAAATACTTCCAGGCTGAACACTGAGAAGGGTTTCAAGCAGTGCTGTACCATGCCTGTCACGTTTCTAGGCCTTCTGCCTGCTGGTTCAGCACATAATGAAGGTTTCAGTTTTCCAAAACCAAGGCTGAACACCAAGTGTCTGCAGTCTTCAAAAATTCATCAAGGGCTATTTTCGACTCTGTTTCACAGAAATTTTACATTAACACAGAACTCCTCATTAACCTTTGTTAACTTATTAAATAGTAAAACTCTAATTATATGCAAATGAACCAGTTTCTAAAAGATGTTAAAATAGAGTTGTAAAGATTTGTTTTTCGGCATTTAATATATATTCCCATTACTACTACTCTTCATAAGGACCCTTGCAGAGCTCAGTTTTAAGACATTAAGTCACTCATTAAGTGTTAATAATCACTCTTCTATTGTTCTGAGGGGTACATATCTACGCGGATATATTCTCCCCCCAATTCCTCATGGAGTATCAGTGGTTAGTATTGTTCTTGGTTTTGTAGAATTAGATGACTTGTAAGGTCTTTCCTGACCCAGAAATTAAAGGGTTCATGGCTCTATGAGGATCAAGATGGTACCAGACAGGGCCTTTATCCTAGAGCAGCATGGCTGAAGTAGGCATTTTGTACTGCCATTTACACAGGGCTTAGAATACTACAGGCACTAAAAGAATATCTTTAAACTGGAAAGGGGACTTATGTCCTAATAGAACCAGGACCAGACAAAGGCTTTGAGCATGCTGTGCCCCTGACTATTGATTACAACAGTCTTTCTGGTTCTTCTTCAGGCCACTTCACATCTGTCTACCATGGTACTGAGTACTGTCGTTCCTTTTACAATCTGCTACTCAACCTACCCCACCTGAAACACCTGCCCATCACAATAAATGGCAATGGTCTCGGTAAGACTGAAATTAGAGAAAAAGGATACAGATGATATAGTACTTGAAAGATGGGTGAGAGGAACAACAAAAGCTACCCTTCAGAAAAATGGAGACTCTCTAAACAGGAAAACAAAAACTGGCAGAGTAGCCTCTCATTTCATACTGACACTGCTGAGATTGATAAGGACTTCATATTAGAACTCATTTTAAGAAACAAAAACAAAAAAACTAAATGGTAGTAAGTGTAGTAGGCAGACTACCCTAATAATGGTATTAAATCTAAGAATATGCACTACCTCTAGTCATAGAGGAAGTAAGAAACATTAAGGGCTGGTCATCACTGAACCAGATTAAAATTACTGACCAAAGCTGATCTTTCTGTACTAGATGCTTCCTTTTGTAATATTATGTTCTCTGTGACAAAAGCATAAAACTACCCAAAATAATACTAAGTTGAGATTCAGGATAATTCCACAGATCCCTAGCATAGTCCCAGTTTTATTCAAAAGAGCATGCTAATAATCACTAAAATACACAATCATATGAAACACTGGGAACCATTTCATTAAAGCAATGAAGTCATTAAATTTAAATTTTTTCAATGTGATCTCAGGCAGAAGATATTTTCTGTTAATCCAACTGGGCCTGAAGCTCTTAATATGTGCCTTACTTTGTGGCTTTCATATTGACACACCATAATTCTCATATGAGGTTTTGGGATTGGTGCAGCCACCTAAGAGGAATGAAAACCTATGTCCACATGGACTTGTGCAAAAGTTTACAGCAACATTGTTCAGAAGAGCCCGAAAAAGGAAACAATAGAAATGTCCATTCACTGGTGAATGAATAAAATGTGGTATATCCTTACAAGAGAATACTTATTTTATTCATCAGTAAAAAGGAGCAAACTACTGATACAACTATTCATGGATGAACATCAAAATCTTTAGGCTCAGTGAAGAAGCCAGATGCCAAAGACTACATCTCTAGAGACAGCACATCATGGGTGAGCTGTGACTGAGGAGGGGTAGGGACTGACTGAAATGGCCATGCAGGATCTTTTTGGGGTGATGCAACTGTTTCAAAACTGGATCGTGGCAATGGCTGCACAGCTGTATACATTTATGAGAAATTACTGAACTGTACACCTGTTACAGGCAAATTTTATGTGTATAAATTATACCTCAATAAAATTGTTTAAAAAACACAAGAATGAGATTAATCATCTTTTTTTTACCCCCTATCCTTTAGCCAAAAATTATGGTGAAACTGCATGACGTTCTTTTCCTTCCTGTATTTATTCATCAATCATTTACTGAATAAATGACACAAAATGACTTTGACTTTACCACCTGCTAAGTTTAACCATCAGATGACTGGGCCTTGTCCAATATCCCAAGGAATTTGGCAGTGATGAGACTATTTATAAATCTGTGGGATTTTGAATCAGAGACAAAACAGGGCTGGAACCGGCAGAGTGGGAGTGTTCAAGGACTCGGGAACCATCACTAGACTAGATACAGGGCAGCAAGGGGAGCATCCCATATAGCCCTTCCTAGGATAGTCAAGCCAGTCAGCCCTCCCGGAAAAGGGCAGGTGCTCTAGAACCTAATGACAGCTCTGGGATACAGTTCTAAAACCCACCACACTCCTAATTTAAATCCCACAATGCTAAGCAAGTCCACTAACACGTACTAATGTAATAAATGTTCAATGTTATAATAGGAGGCATATTTGTCCAAACTCAGCAAATGCTCAAAATTTGTACATCCTATTGCATGTAACAGCACTTTTATTGCCTTGCATTTCTTTTATTTTAATATTTTGCAATAAAGTAACACTAAAAATAAAGAATATAACATTTAAAAAGAAATAGAATGCAAAAAAATCCTGCAAGCAATAGGGAACACTTTATTCTTCTCCAATCACATCCCATCTATGTCTAAGAAATGTATTTTCTTAAAGACAAAATGGTTTGAATATCAGGATATCTACATTTAGACTTTATGTTCTTTCTGGCACAGAGGTTGTGAAGCTTTTGTGCACAGAAATGTTGCATAGAATTGCATAAACACATCCCACCTAATGGACTATATGGATGATTCAAGGGATATACCCCAAATCAGAAAACACTCAGAAGTCAGCGTATTCCAGAAAATCTATACATCAGCATAGACATCAGGAGGGGAGAACTGCAATGAACCGACTATAAGCTCACTGAGTTTTTATTCCTGAGCTGTTTGGCTTCTAGTCTTTTCACTTAAATACAATCACTGATGGTATTTTCAAACTGCACTATTCAGATCAGGATCTTAAAACACCTTGCCAACAAACATGAATCCTCATTGTTCTTTCAGGAGGTACACCAGAAACCAAATCACTATCTACATAGGAAGGAAGAGAAAATTGAGCTTGGAAGAGTATTGGCTTTTCTTTCTAAGAGACTGATGGCCAATTTATTTGGCAAACATTATACTGAACATTGACCCTTTGCAAGTCACAGATGCATGATGAATGCTTTCAAACTGCTGACTTTTATCACTTGAAAGGGCCCATTTTAAAGTTGTGACTCATTTATGAACCTGAAAATGCTATCTGTATGTATGACTCAGGTTCTGGAAGTGTTAGCTTACAAAGTATGACATTACCATCAACCGCAAATTACAAATCCATTGATGAAATGCTTAGAGTTTACTTAGCAACAGCTAAAACATGAAGTGTTAAGAAATAATCTAATTATCCACTATACTGTAATAAACCAAGATGCCAGAGGATATGTTTCCCCAGCACTGCAATGCATATTTTATGACTACTTTTACAACTATTGAAGAAACCTGATCACAAATGTGAGTAAATCAACAGGAAATAAGGCATCTCTAAAGGTCAGAGTTTGAAAAGGAGTAGGCCTCTTAATGAGTCTTCTAAAAATAGAAGATAAAATCATGGATGGCAGACCACGAGAATGAGCTTATACTCTAAAATGTAGCTCTCCATTTTACATCCTCCTACATTTGATCCTATATAAGGAATAAATAGAACAAACGAGAATTTCAGATTTCATTTATCTCTTCCTCCTTGAAAAAATTGGCTAGTGTCATAAAAAGACAAACTAAAACATTTTGAAATGAGGAACTTGAAAATTAGAAGCCAGATCAGTTAAGTACTCTAACAGAGTATATCACATGTTGAAACTTAACATTCAGCTTAATTTAAAAACATGCTCTACAGAGAGGAAGTAATAAATGTATAGGAACTTAGGGTAACAGACACACAATTAGTTATATAAAGGTATCCATCAAAAGGCTGAATTCATTTCCTAAACATGGAAAAAGTACCATCCTATTTTTGGTTTTATTGGTTCTCAGGAATAAGAGTATTCATTTTACCTTAGTATGTATGCAATTGAAAATATAAACTACAATCCATGCTTAGTGGCAATGCTTCAAAATGTGTTCATCAATTGCAATGAATGTACCAAACTAATGAAGGATGTTGTTAATGGGGGTAAATGTGGGCGGTGTGGGGAGCAAAGCATATGGGAATTCCCTATATTTTTTATGTAACATTTAGGTAATCTAAATATCTTTAATAAATAAATAAATACACTAAATATGTGCAAACAGAAAAAAGATAGCTAGGGCCTATAATTCATAGAAAGTGGGAGCCCAAATCATCTATCCCCTATGAATTACTGCTAACAGGATAGAAACTTGTCTAGTTACAAAGTAGGACATTCTCATCTACAAGACTTTTCCTTAGAAACTGGTTCAGAATACTGATGACAAAAGACATACCCAAAAGCAGCTCTTTTACATGAAGTTTAGATAGCATGTAGTTTTATTACACAGCAAGAATTGACTGTAATATTCCACAATATACTATAGCTAATAATAACATAGGCTTCAATTGTTTTTCAGAAATCATTTTCCATGAAAAAAAAAAAAAAAGCACAATGTAAAAGACTATTATTGATAGTGTTTTAAAAAGAGAAATTTAACTTGATTATTCTAATGGAGGAAATAAAACATTAAAATTCACAGCTGGGACCAAGTTCTCTATTCCTCAAGCTGTCTTTGATAATTTGAAAAACAAACACCAAATTTATTTTCATCTATTAATTTTTAGTGGTGAAAATAATTTATTTTTAATCCATTTAAAATGCAGTTTAAATTAATAGAAGCTTTTCAAACCAAGTTCCATGGTTTGTTTCTCCAATTTTTCCAACTCGAAAAAAGCAAAAACATTCTCAAGGCAATTTTGGGAAGTTTTTCCTCTTAATTAATGCATATTAGTTAATGCATATTTAAATGCCCTTAAAGATAAATAATGGGATGAATAACAGCATTTTGTTTATTTGGCCACTAATGTCTTAACTAAATGAATTTTTCTTTTCCAGTGAAAGAAACAGTACTTGGCACCTTCAGTTTATTGCATGTTATTACAATGGTGCTTTTCTGCTTGGTTACACTGCCACCAAAATTTCTAGCTCATCTTTCCCCCTTTTCTCCATCCCCAAATCAGCTTTCTCCTACACATTAGGAAACTGTGGGAAAAAGAAAAAAATAAATTGAACAAACATACATTTTTAAAATTCCCCAACTGCTGAAGAAGTTGCAGTTTCTTTCTATTGCTACACTTCCTCCTATCATTCACCAATAAAAAAATATGTATTACTTAGGTAAGTCAAAAGTGCATGATCTTCACGGGAATGTAATACCACCAGGAATAGATGCCTCATGGAAGATGTCCTCCCCATTGGTAGAGAACATTCCAGAAACCCCTGCCAAGATCTGAAAATGCTGTGCTCCATAGGAGAGAGATGGGTTTCCAACAGAAACTTCTCCAGTAAGATCTCTGCCTCTCTCAAACACCCTCTTTTTAAAATATTCTTCTAATTAACTAAGAGAAACTCTCTCAGGTGTGAATACTCCTTCAACACGGAGAGGGTGATTAGAATAAAGATGGACCAGTGAGCTTCCTTCAAATGCAAATCCCAAACCAAAGAAATAGAGTTGTGTTGTATTAAGTATCATAAACATTACAGAATTAAAGAAAGAAAAGTCAGAAAATAAGCATCCAAGGAAGTATAAGGTGCAAGGGACATCATGTTCAAAACTGTACCTTTGTGAAAAGCAAAACAAGTTTTTGTATTGTTTTGTTATTTGTTTTTCCTCTCTCACATATCTGTATCTTACAAGTCACAATTTGGAGATTTAGGGCAACCAAACAGGGAGTTAGGTGAAAAACAAATTAGGAAAATTTACCAAAACAATTCTGGCTAATGATTTTTTTCCTTCCTTTTCACACATTTGTACAACCATAAAATTTTATGTTTGGAAGAGGTGAAATGGTTGGCCTGAGGTCACTTGGCCTGCAAATTGCAGACCTGGAACTAAACCACAGGGTCCCAATCTAAAGCCCAGCCTCTTTCCCTTCCCCACCATACCACTCACTCATGTGTTCCCTTCATGTAAATGCTGGCTACAGATTTCCATTCTTGATATGAAATGGAGAATTTTCACTGTGCATTGTTTCTTTCTATAAAAATAGTAATGGATGATCTTTAATAGTGTGCACATGCTAAAAAAATACACATAATTTGGGCTGCTAAGATTTGCCACTTCTTAAGGCTTTCTGTGTTTAGTGACAATGGGTCACAAAACATTTTTTTTGAAAAGGAACCATATGCATGTGCACAATTTTGAGGCTATTTTAATTAACCCATGAGAAGTAGATGCACTGGAGACCACACATACAGAACTATATCTTTTTAAACCATGCTTTGCCAATATCGTTATGTTGTTTTGCATACTTTCCAAGGGTAATATTTATGAACTAAATATTCTTCCATATATATTCTTCAAACTTGTAGGTGCATCTGCTCTAGAAAATATCAGAAGCCTCTAAATATCAGGATTGCTAGGAAACAAAGCATTACCAGAAGGAGTATACCTTTCTTTAAAAAGAAAACATTAAACCAGAAAATGCTATAATTATGTAGAGAGGTTTTAAAAAACAGTCCAGACATGTGATATTAAAGACTAGTCACTACAGAATTTCCAGGAAAAGCAGGTAGACTCAACAAACATGCTGATCTCAGCTGCCTAAGTCCCAATCCCCCACCCCCTGCAAATGACTATAAATAATTTTTAAAAATAGAATAAAATAAACCCAAAGGAGCATAAACCTATAAGGACAAGAAGAATGAGTGACAAGAAGCTAGAAAGCAGAGAGACAAGTGATAACTGACTTACCTGACTTAAGAAAGCTGAATTCTAGACCAGCAGTGGAAAAAAATCAAGAAGTAGCCATATTAACACCAAGAACCACCCCCTAATCAAAGATTCAGGAACTGTCAGCACTGTTTCTCGGGAAGTAGGGATAATGATAGCGCTTTAAACGGGAGGACAGGTTCAAAGACTGCATAGAAAAGCAGTTTAGACACCTAGATTCCCTCTTTCTCTCTGTGGCTGGGTAACTGCTCTTTCCCAACCTGGCAGAAATGTGGAAGTCTATTGTTGGAGAGGGCAAAACACAAGGCTTGAGGACGCAAAGGTACCGAAACTAGTAGGGAGCAGGGTAAATGTAAAGTAAATGTTTACAGCTTAGCTGCCGAGACCTCTTCTTTCCCTTGTCTTTTAATTCTCAAAATACTCTCACCCAAGCTTTTATCCTTACAGCAGGACAGTAGACAAGCCTTCTTTTGGGTCTGTCAGATTGTCCAGAGAAAATATAAAATAAAGATACTGAAATCGGTCTTCCATGGCCCCTACCCTAAATGCACCTTAGTGAAGTCTACAGCTGAAAAGCCCCAGATATGCACAAAAGTTTTTAATCAGCTTTTTAGTGCTTCACTCTTTACTATCAGCAGACAGCCAAGGATATCTTAACATTTAAAGAAAGCCTCTAAAATAGAAAAGCCAAAACAAACAGAAAAATGCATCTTTGGGTTAACAAAAATATACAAGGAGAAAAAATTTCAAAAAGTATCATTAACATCTCAAGAGAGTTAAAACAGTAAATGTATGAAATAAAAGAATGATGCTATTGAAAATATGAGTATTCAGGGATCAAAAATGAAATATTGGAAATTGACAAATAATATAATAGTAATAAAATCTCAGTGGAAAGTCTAGAAGATAAAATTGAGGTTATCCCCCATAACATTGAGCAAAATCAGAGATGGAAAAAATAGTAGAGGAAATAAAATAAGAAAACTAGAGAACTACCATAGGAGAGCTAATAGCCACATAACACACACACACACGGAAAGAAAATTATTAAATAATTTAAGAAAATTTCCAAGAACTGCAGGGCATGAATCTCAGGATTGAAAGGTCCCACTAAATCCCTGGTATAATGAATTAAAATAGATTCACACCAAGATACATCCTTGTGCAATTTTAGAACACAGATCCCAAAAGCTTCCAGGAAAAAAAGGATAAAAAAATGAGAATGGCAGCAGACTTTTGGCTTCTGAAGCTGGAGGACCATGGATCCTTCAAAATTGTAAGGGAAAGTGATTTCCAAGTTAGAGTTTTATATCCAATCAGATTGTGAGAGAAGAATACTTTGCCATATATGCAAGGTCTCAAAAATACATCTCATACACTATCATTTCTTAGAAAATACTGGAAGATTATTCTGCTAAAAGGAAACAAATTAAGAGACAGAAATAGGGTCCAAGAAAAGGAGCATTCAATATACGAAAAAGGCAAAGAAAATCCCCAAGATAATGGAGAAAGTGGTCAGAAATTTCTAAGAATCATTTGTTCAAGAAGCTGAAATTGATAGACTGCCAAATATATTTGAATATACTAAAAGGATATATTTATTTAGATAATGTTGAATTTGGAGATGATTTAGTGGTAAGTGTACAGAAAATTAAGCAAATGAAAATTAGGAAAACTAAGCAAATAAAAAAAAAAAAATGAAACAATAATTCCAGAGAAAATAAAAAGATGTGCAGGAAAGGAAACATAATATACTTCATAGTTCCACTACAAATGCTGTTTACATAGTCATAATAATGTAAACACCAAATACAGATTATTAGTGTTTATTTAACTTAATGGGGTGGTGGAGAGCTGGAATTATTTTGGGGGGAAGGAGCTGAAAAAGAGGTCTGTAACTGTATGTGAAAAAACCCTAAAACCTCAATTTCCATTGTGGGAGACAATAGATAGTTCAAAAATGGGAAGGTCTAAATGTAGCAATATGACCAATTTCATTTCAAAATATGATAATTACCAAAGGAACAGGTAAAAATAATTTTTTTTAATGATTGCTTCTGGAAAGCAGGAATGGAGTTGGGAAGGTTATGGGTTTGCTCTTTTTCTTCTTCTTCTTCTTTTAACTATGGGCATGTATACCTTTGCTTTTAGAAAACTAAATTTAACTAAAACAACTAGTTATTACAAAGACAAACATCTGAACATTTAACAGTTCTAGAAACTTCTCATTCCTATCTCTTTACTGCTAATTTCAACATGAATTTCCTTAACCAAGGTCAATGTGAGGTTTGTTCATACCTTGTTATTATAGAGGTCCTCCTGTTTGTCATAAATCTTTTTGCTTGTTAAATAGCAATGTTAACATTATTGATTCTATACCTGATTAATTCAGACTCTAATCACCTTCTAAATCCTGAGATTGTGTCCAGCTCTAAACCATCAGAACCTCAGACAATAAAATAAATACATCCTGCCTCTTTTCACTAATGGTTGAGAGTTTAATGAAACCTAATTTGCATACCCATAAACTACCTTGTCAGATAATCATATGAAAACTACTATGGAAAGGCACTAAAATCAACAAACCACTTTGAAATATTCCATAGCATTCATCTTGCTTGAATCATCACTTTTCCACTGGATTTCTGTCTTGACAAAAATCAATGCTGATCGCCAATGAGGCACCAAAAGAACTCAGTATAACCATTTAACTAGCATTTCCAATGGAAGTCTTCTGTGCAATTTCCAGATCTCCAGATTCTGACACACATTTTAAAAGTAGGCCTCTATTGAAGACTGATCAAATTCGAAAGAAAAATATGGAACCATGAAGGCATTGCTATCTGCAAAAATTTTGAGAAAAGTTTTGTCATAATTATTTAAAGAAGCTCCCTGGAGAAGCCAAAATTTTTAAGAGGGAGACACTGTGTGCCTGAAGTCTAAAATGTGCTTCTCCCTTCCCCCCTCTGATTCTAGTGGTTACCATATGGCAAATTACATTCTCAGGAAAAGAAACAAACTTACCTTTCACAGGCTCGGACAGTCCATGCAGCAATTATCCATAATGAGATACTAAAAACCAAGAGTACAGTTCCTGGGCATATAGTCATTAAAGTCTTCATAACAAAACGCGTATTGAAGTTTATCTTATTAAGTGCTCCAATGCTTCTAGAGGAGGCATCAGTGAAAAGTTTGCTATGCAAAAGCATGACTCTAGCAATCAGATAGAGTCTTAAGAACATTGGTATAGATAAAATAATATCCACATCAGCGGTGGTTGTGGATGGGGCATAGGAGAAGGCAAGCCGGGCCGTCCATGTGAACGTATAATTCCCAGGTATGGGATGAATAGCACACACCAGTATTTCCAAGCAGATGAAGAAAATACGCTCATAAGTCATGGCTATTCTCCAGTCATCTGCTCCATTGTCCACCATGAACAACTGAAAAAATAAAGTAGAAAATCAGCTTCAGTATGGCATGAATGGTCCACAAATGTTAGAGCAGATTTTTAAAATACATAACAGATGACTTTTAGCAATCATGGCAAGCTAAAGGTTATAAGTTTTAAATGCTAGCTAGGTACACTATTTTTAGAAAATGGTATTGGCACAAATGGAGAGCTTCAGTTAATAAAAATTAACATTAAAAATTAGCTACACAAGAGCTGAAATTATTTTGGATTTCATGTTCCTGGGCAATCATGTAAATCATTTAAAAATAAGGACCTTGAATTTATCAGAAGTGAAATCCCCCTTACATGGAGTCAAAGATGGCCTCACATTATAACAAGTTATTCTCCTCTTTAAGGGTCTAGATTTAAACCCTTACACATTCTAACTATATTTTCAGTGAAATCTATTTCGAGTGCCTCTGTGATCAGTTACACCCTACAATGCAAAAACATGTGAGTGTTCTTACAGGAAATCCTATTCTGGCTTCAGAGAAGATCACAAGAAACCACAGAAGAATCTGGAAGAAACATTTCTTCTAGTTTCCCCACTACTACTCTATTTCCTATCTTATTTCTCTCCCTTAGCCTTCTCTGGGATTACTGATTTGTTTTCAGACCTTCTTTCTTTAATAAAGATTTCTTTTTCCTATTTCTGTCATTTCTTATCCCTCAACCAAAGAAAGCCAAAAAAGACCAAAAAAAAAAAAAAAAAAGAGAGAGAGAAAATAAAAACATAAAGAGTACAAGGCATAGAAAAGAATGTTTCTTCTCTTCCCTGGCTTTTTCCATGAACAGATCCAGAGGTGTCTGAGAATGTGGGGTGGCAATTCAGGCTGCCACAATAGCTTATGGGGGCTGCTGGCATTTAGGGCCAGGAAGCCAGGAACAGTCCCACGCACTAGGAGCACCTGTCTGCCCAAAACGCCAATAGTCCTCTCCCACTGAGAAACACTGCTGTTCTTTGCCTTTTGCTAAGTAGAAAGGATGAGATGAAAGCAACCCTGTGAGAAGAGTGCATTTCCTGGTAACTGTATCACAAGGAGCAACAGAGATTGGCAGAGGGGTAAGGTTTTCCTACCATTACACTTTCTGTAGTCTGCTCTTTCTGGATTCAAAAAGTACTTTCCCCACCATTTGGATAGTTTCAAATTCCCATTTAAGGTTAATTATTCTGTAGTTCTTCGCTATTTCTTACACTATTATCCAAAGTGGTCACTGTCATCAGTGTTACTTTGCAAGGATAGGGAGTTGATGACAAAAATTGCCACTTCTTTCTAGTACCCTCCAGGAGTTGGAGAATCAGCAGAATCTCTCATCATAAGCACATCAAAGTTTAGGCTAATTAAGTTATGATAACATAATGGCTTTAGGTAATGCCTTTGTCATAACCTTTTGTTTAGGGACTTCAAAGTGTTTGACAAATGCTAATCATCAACAGAAATTATATTTTCCAGTTTGCAAGTAAAGAAGTAAATCATAAATAAAGTAGGCCAAGTTGAATATAGAAATATTCTTGTTCAGTCTCACCACTTTCAACATCACTTTGACACAAAGGATTTCAGCAGTGAGGACATACATGTTTTTTTTTTTAAAGACTTATTTATTTACTTTTTTAATCCACCTTAACCCCATTCCCACCCCCGGGTTTTGCTGTTTTTTTTTGTGTTCATTCGTTGGACAATTTTCTGTGTCTGTTTCCTACCCTCTCCTCTCATTCTTCTCCTCCTGTCTTCAACAAGATTTGATCCTGAGAACCTCCGATGTGGGAGAAAGGCATTCTACCACCTGCGCCACCTCAGTTCCTGGTTTTTTGGCATGTCTTGGCTTGGCTCTCCCCTGCGTATCTCTCCTGCTGCGTGATTTGGTGGAGCCTGGTGGCTCACCCGCTTGTGGGGCCTGACAGTGCGCCCATGCACCTTCTATATTTTTCTTTATTTTACCAGGAGGTCCTGGGAATCGAACCCAGGTCCCTCCATATGGGAGATGGATGCCCAACCATTTGAGCCACATCTGCCCCCTACGTGTTTTATAGATATAACGATAGACGTCTTCTAAAGTTTCTATCAGTGGGTGTTTACTGAATGCTGTTACACTAAAGGAATGTGACCTAAAATCTATTAAAACTTTTACATTCAAATTATGTGTCCCTCAAACCAGATACTTTGAGAGACTATGCACCTTCCAAAGATGCTGTCATTGTTCTCTTGGGAAATTGCTATCAGGGTGTGGTAAATCACGTAAGAAAAGCAGTACTGTTACTTAAATTCACATTTCAGTGTCTACCAAAAATGGTCTTACCCAGCTTGGTCTTTCTTCTTTCTTCACCAAACTTGGCTCTAAATGACTTGGCAATTTGCAAATCTCAAATCCTCCCGAAAAAGGGCTAAGAATCACCAACACTCTGGATATTCCAGATTCTAATCACAATGTCAAGATAGGTGCTCCCCACACCATCGGGACAACAGTAGCACAAATGCAGGATAAGTGCCTTCTCAGGTAACTGGGAAAGAAATGCCGATTTGGAAACAAAATACTGAAATATATATATACTGTTTACAAACTGTCTCCTCTCTGGTCAGGACTGGCCCTCCTTCCTTAAGTCACAATGCACCAATTCCTCTGATCTCACTCACCTCTCCCAGCTTTCTACCCTCTCCTTTCAGGCCCCTTTCCATTGCCCCTTCTGCTCACTTCCCTCACTATCTCTTCCACTACTATCTCACCATGTTCTTGGCAGCCTATCCCCCTTTACCTTTGGGTGGGTGCAGGCTGCTGCAGGTGGACTGGGCCTCCACATACCTGCTCCTTCAGCTCAGCTAAACCCTCAGTGTCACCTGCCTCCCTCACAGCATCTGCTCCGAACAGTCATCTTTCTCCTCAAGGGCCATCTTTGTTTCCCTCTCTCTTAGCACATAATCCCCACCCCACCCTAATATCAGTGAAAATACTCTCTATTTCTTACTTCAGTCAGAAACTTATCTACATCTGGACCCTATCCTCCTTATTTCCCTTCTCTTTTGTAGGAATACCTTTGGTCCACCTGTCTAAAGGTATGTTATGTTATATCAAAACTGAGTTCTCTTGCATTCAGAGCCTAGCTCCTATGGCTTCTGCCTCTCAGAAGAGCACAAAAACAAGTTCAAATCTCTACTACTTATTAAAAATAAGACGACACGAGCAAATGAAAACTTCCTATGGCTCTATGCCTGCCCAAGGTTGTAACCATTTCCTCACTTGTCTTTCATCTTCCAAGAAGTCCCATTTGGCTTTTGCCTCATCATCCCACCAGCATTACTCTTGCCAATGTCAATAAAGATATCTTTATCTCTATTTTATGGTTATGAAATCCAATCCCATTGTCTTAATTTTTAACTTAATTGACCTGCCTGACACTGATCACTCACTCCTTTCTAAATAGTATTTCTTTCATTGGTTTCGTGCACATTGTTTTTTTTCATCTGCTGCTTCTCTAAAAGATCCATCTCCACGTCTTCTGAAGAAACATCTTCCTTTTCCCACACCTAAGTGTCCGTGCTCTACTGGACTCCATCTTTGACACTTGTCTCTCACTCTTTACCCTTTCTGGGTGATCATATCCATGCCATCAATCTCCACTAAAAGATTCCTCCTATTCCAAGTTATCCTCATTCCTTCCTCTAATGACTTTTGTAAAATGAAAATCACATAATCCTATTACTATCAAGATTAAAACCATTCAGCCCCCCACTGCCTGGTGGATAAGGTTTAATCTACATCCACAGCACAGAAGGCATTCTCAAACATCATTGCCTTTTACCTACTCCCACCCCTTCATTTCCCTATGGTTACAGATCCCAGAACACACACACTACTCTAACCATGCCTCTGTGTTTTTAAACACGCTGTTCCTACGCCCCAGAAAGTCTGTTCACCTGGAAAATTCTTCTTTCTTCAAGATCAAACTCCACCGTTACCTCCTTTACAACAATGTCCATGCTCCACCAAAATCTGAAAACTCTTGCCTTTTTTTCCACTACAGAGGAAAATGATGATTTCTTTACAAAACTATCATCCTTACTTGTCTGTGAGGCTCCTTGAGAACAGGGATCATGTCTACCTAGCAGAGGACAATAAATGCTTGTTAAAGGCGCTGCTTTGTTATTTCTCATTAAATACCCACTACCGTAATTACTGGATAGGACCTAATGTTAATTAAATATAATCATGGAAATGAGAACACTAAAGCATGATACAAGTGAAATCTAAGACATTTTTCAAATTTATAGAGAACACCTCTTACTAAATGCTAAGTCATTGCAACAGCTTAATTTTTCCATGCCATAGAAGGTCCCGAAACATTCATCTTCAATAACTTCTACAGAAAAATTGCCCATTACATAGTTGCTTTTTGCTATTGGGGAGAGGGGTCTTAATCAATACCTGAAATGATTTTTTTTGTTTCATTTCTTCATAGTACATATTTCCACAATAAAGTTGAAGAAATATTTTCTTCTACCTGCTACATAATCTTGACCTATGATTGTTTCTCATTCATATATTTATTCATTTATTTAATAAATATCCATTGTACCAAATACTCACTATGCACCAAGCACAATGCTACATATTGGCCATGTAATAAGATGTATAGCAGACAGAGGGTCTTTCACATGGAACAAAAGCCAAGTATGTAGACTTAAAAAGCACACTTATTAAAGTAACTAAATCTGCTGTGAACATCACTATCAAGGAAACAAACAAGGGACAAAATAGAGAAGACTAAGTTGGAGGCAAGAGCAGATGTGGCCATTAGGGAAGACCTCTGGAGGAGTGCCATTTTAGGCAAGACCTGGAAAAAGAAAGCAGTCAGCTATGTAAACATGCAGGAGAAGAAAATGCTAGGCAAAGGAAATAGAACATGCAAAGGCCCTGGGTCTTACAAAAGTGTAGCATGTTTCAGGAAGTTAAAGAATACCAGAGTGTGTGATGCTTAATGATCAAGGGCAGAGTGAAAGGAGATGAATTTGGAGAGGCAAATAGTGGCCAGGTTGTGTGGTGCCATGTTGGCCATATTATCAAAATAGAATTTCATTCCAAATGTAGAGGAAACCCACTGAAGAGTATTCAGGAGGAGGGACCTGATTTACAGCTATGGGGCTCATTCTAACTGGGAGTAGAAGAGACTGGAGTAGAGAGAGACACCTGTGCAAGGGAGGATGCAGGTTAGAAAACTCTACTGTAATTTCATTGGTTGTAGTATCTCTGTGACCTGGACCAGGGGAGTGCTGTGGAGATGGAGACAGAGAATACATTTGAGCTATAATATGGGGCTCTTGACAAGGAAAACATTCTAAACATCAGTTATTCAACAACTCATTCAATGTTAAGTATTAAAACCCAACTGTAAAAATATTCCCATTATATTTCCTATAATCAACATAATATATATTTCAACATATATTTCAAGTTCACTCCTAGGGAAGTTAAAGTAATCAAAATAACTGATATTAAACCATTTCTATATTCATTTTTTAGTTTGATGTTAAGAGAAGAAATATTTTAGGGTGAAAAAAATGATAGCTTCATCTACTTTAATTCTAGAGCTAAAGTAGTCAAACAGTCTTAACCATAGGTCTAAAATAACTTATAGGCATAACACAGAATATGCCCTCAAAATGTATCTCACCACAGCTTAACTTTCCAGTACAACCATTTTCTATTCACTCAATTACCCAAAATACAATTGTCCAAGATTGATTGGTGGTAGGAGTCATATGGAGAAAGAGGGTCCATAGTCTAGTGGGAGGACCTGCTGCATGATCAGGTCACTTGCTGGCATGGGGACCTCTGCTCAGTCGGCTCACGAGAGCACGGAGTTCAGTGCAGAAGCCCCAGCCTGTGTTCTGTGCATGTTTTCCCTTCTGGAAGCCCTTGATATCTGGGACAGTGTCTTATACATCTTGTGTTTCCTTTCTAGTAAAGGACTCAGGGCAGTGCTCATCACAAAACTGGTGCTTAAGGAAAAAATCAGTACTGAATAAAATAATTTTAGCCGCGTATTTGTTAAGAACATATGTATAAACAGAATAGCCAGGAAAATTCTGAAAAGGAAGAATAATGAGAGAGAAGTAGCTACAATAGATCTTAAAACAAATTAATAATTAAAACCATGAGGTACTGGCATATAAATAACTAAGAGGACAATGGAACAGAACAGAAAGTTCAAAATCAACTCAAACACACTGGGTATTTCATATCATTATACAGGTAGGCTCTCATATCAGTAAGGAAAATATAGTTTATTGAAAAATGATTTGGGGCCATGATTAATAGCCATCTGGAGGAAAATTAAGTTGAACATGTACCTCATAGCCAGTATAACAAGAAAAATTCCAAGTGCATCAAAAATTTAGATACAAAAGTGAAGCTATCAGCAAATTGGAAGAAGTCATGTAAGAATTATTTTGTAACCTCAGAGAAAGTTAGGCCTTTTAAAACTGACACAAGCCTGGGAGCCTTAAAAGAAACATTGATACATTTGACTATATTAAACTTTCGTTTTCTGCATGTGGCCAAAACCACACTAAGAAGAGTTTTAAAAAAAAAAAAAAAAAAAAACTGTGGGGAAAAAACTCACAACTCCTATCACAAAGGACCAATTTCCTCAATATGTAAAAGTTCCTGTAAGTTCTTAAGAAAGAAAGAAACAGCCTAGTAGAAGAATGAGCAAAGGATACAAAGAGCAGGTCATGGAAAAAGAAATAAAAATGGTTCTTAAAGCTAAAAATGATGCTCAACTTCATTCATAAGAGGAAAGTGTGACACCATCTTTTTCACCAGTCAGATTGAAAAAGATCTAAAAGTTTTATAATGTACTATACTGTTGAAGGTGTGGGGAATTAGGCACTCTCATATACTGCTGGTGGGGTTGTAAATCAGTACTGCCCCTGAGGGGAAATTATCTTGTTAAAAATGCACACACTCTTTGGTCATGCAAGTCCATTTCTTAGAATGAAATTTGTCATGTAGATATATTTGTATGTATGATATATTTTGTACATACACAGTTATTTGTTGCAGCATTATTTATATATTAGCAAAAGATTGGAAATAATCTGAATGGGTTAAATAAATTATGGATGTCTATAAAATGGAATACTCTGCCATTAAAAAAATGATGTACTCTTATACAAAGATCTCTAGTATGTACTGAATTTTTTTAAAAAGCAAAGAACAGAACAAGGTGTATAATATGCCACTATTTGTAAGTTTTTAAAACAGGGAGAATATATATGTGTATTTGTATGTACATACTATATCTCCAGAAGGGTACTACAAAAATCAATGATTAAAGTTGCTTAGGGGAGGTAGAATGGAGTAGGTAGGGACCATTGACCTAAGGGACACTTCTAACTATATAATCTTTAATACTTTTTATTTTGGCCCCATGTGAATAGATAAAGTTAAGGCAGTTAATAATAAAAACTAGGGGAGAACGATTTTTTAAAAAGAGAGGAATGAAGAATGAGATCATTAGACACTGAAATACATCTTTTAGTGTACATGTGCAAAACTGCAAAACTAGAAAGCAATAACTGATGTTCAGAATGACATCCTACAGAACTGAACATGTTTAATCCAATTTATATCTAAAATATTCTGCCTATGAAGGCAAAACCTTGAGCCACTGCATTGCATAACTGTTTTCAACAGCATGAACAAAAATAAATAAGATTTCTTGGTTAATCTTTGAACCAAATAGTCTATAAAATTGAGATATTTTTTCCCATGTAGTTATTGAAAGCTTCTATTTGTAAGGTTTACAGATACAAAGATTAAAAGCCATGCACTGTTTAATTCTTAAAACCTAATTAGAATCTTAACCCCCTTTCACATGGCTTCTTACAACTGGGCCCATACCTTCTATAGTCACTCAAATATTTTACACGTTGATGTATTACTTGGTAATTATTCTCACATTGCTTTGAAAGAGAAATACAAAATGCAGTGCCATCGGGTAAGTGCCTAAGAAAGGACTGAGGAAGATGCTGAGGAAATATAGAGGTGGGCCAGGAGAGGCTGCATCACAGAACAACAGTAGCCAGCGCCTATCGCTCCCCTCCACAATGGCTGCCTGGAATCTTTATTCAACTCATCACTATGAACTTCCATGTTCAGTTTTAGGACATTTGAGGGACAAAGGCCCAAAACAAAGCAGAAATATTTTCATCCCCAAAAGAAGCCCTGTGGAAAAGTCACTACAGAGGCAGGCCAATTAAATAAGGAAGTTTTGCTTTATTAAGGTGCTGTGATGTGAGAACGTTAGACCACAACTGCCAGTCACAGACGAGGAGGGGGAGAGAAGACTTTTCAATGGTCTCACTTAGATTTGCACCAAGACCCCCAGCCCAGAACAGCAGGAGGGAAAAAGAGAAAAGCGGCATTCAGAATTCAATACACAACTGGCAAGAAACAGGTAAAGGTGATGTTTGTCCTTCCTGAACCACCATTCTCAAGCCCTTTCCTTCTCTTTTGGAGCTTCTTGTAAATTCCAGCAGCCCTGTGTACTCATGCAGCCCTGAGATTTTCCTGCCCCAAGGAGCAGGACTTGAGAACTACAGTAGTAAAGTATTAACCACCAAATGTGTGACTCATCCCTGGCAGAAGAGTGTAAAGGAAAGACCTCTCATGGAATGCAGAAGACCAAGTTTCAGTCCCTAGATATAGTGCCAACTTGTTAAGAACCTTGGGGAGATATTTAAACTTTAGGGACCTTAGTTCCATTATCTGTAAAATGGAGATAATGCTATTTGCTGTCTTTGAAAGTCGTCTTAACGATGAAATGAACACACACCATATGTTGTAGCCAACACTTTAGCTGGCTAGCCCAATACCATTCTCATCCCTTTACTCCCTCGCACACCTCCATCAGAGAGATTTCAAAAGAATACTGCACACTTTCCCAAACTTATTTGCAGCTACCTCTAGCCATGTCATGTGGTTCTAGACTAAAGTCATAAACAAAAAGTTGCTGGACGGTTTCCTGGAAGGTCTTTGCTCTTTTGGATACAAGAGAATAGCCCTCTTCTTTCCCTTCCCTTCCTCCAGCCTTAAAGTAGAGGTGATGCTTGGATCTGGAACAGCCATCTTGTGACTAGGAGGGAAAGACAGAAAGAATCACGGTAATGTCATCCCTGGCATCTTACGTCACTGAGCCAGGAGCCACTGACCCTGTTTGTTTAAGCCACTGTTGAGTTTTCTGTTATTTGAGCACCTGAAAGTGTGCCTAATGTATATACATTAAAGTGCTTTGTAAAGAGCTATTAAAAAAATAATTATTAACTTAAACACTTTATGGGGAGAGCAGCAACAACTCAAAAGGAATTCATCTCTACTATGAGAATTTAAGGCACATTATATCCATTGAGTGGTAGAGTTATTTCTGGATGGATGGCTTTTGTTCATGCCTTTAAATATCAACCAACTGCTCAGAATATCGGTAGTGTGACTCATAGGAAACACACACATTTTGGAGATAGAGAAGCTTGGATTTAATTTCTGGCTTGACTACTTACTAGCTGAGTGATTTTGAGCAAGTTTCTTAACCCCTCCAAACCTTAGTTTGCTCATCTACAAAAAAATTTTTTAAATGTCCGACTTGTATGATTATTATGAGGCAGCCACCCACTCCGCTGAGCCTGGTAAAAGTGACACATGAATAAGTAATAGCACTCAATGGACTTACAAGAGGGGCAAATACATGAATTAAATGTGAACATGAAAACGGGAAAATCAGCCCTGGCAGAGGGGTAAGGGAAAGTGGTAAGTACAGTTAGAGCAGAGCAAAGCCAGTATTGGGAGGAGCTCCAGAAACCTCAACTGTAAAGAAAACTGTCTTCCCTTTGATAGAGCTATGAGTTTCTGACTTAGACAAGAGTCTACAGACCAAAATCCTAGAATCAACCACTGGGTTCCAGTGATAGGTAAAGGTTATCATCAATCCCTGTTCCACTGCTCTTAAAACCTAATTAGAAGGTTCTTGCAACTGGGCCCATAATTTCTACAGTCACTCAAGTATTTTACACATGTCGTAATTATTCTCACATTGCTTTGGAATGTATGTAAGTTGCCTCTCAAATTTGCTTCTGAACTGCTCCAGAAAGACAGAATAAATATTTTCCCCCTTTGGGTCTCTCAGGCAAAGCATCTATGGCTTATGAGTCTAGGGTTTAGAATCTAGAGTCAAGTAGGTCTAAGTTTGATACTGAGGTTCTACCAGTAACTAGCCCTGTGACCTCAGATAAATTTCTTAAGCTTTTTAAGACTCAGTTTTATCATTTGTTAAGGAGGTCGAATTAGTGTACCTTTCTCAGAGGACTGAAAGAGGACTTAAGGAGATAATATTCAAGTGACGTTAGTTGCCTTCATAATAATTACTTTCAGTACTGTGTCAATAATTGGTCTCTAATATATTTAATCTTAACTAACGGAAGATGGAGTGGATGCAGGTGGAGCAGAAGGTGGATGGACACAGAACCCAACATCACTAATTGCAGGTAGTGGAAAGGAGGAAGATCAAGATTAGAGGAAATGAGAAATCAATAAAATACGTCTATGGTCAAATTTTTACTAGTTTTTCATTGACAGGCTTATTTTAATTGCCTATAAATTGTGGCAAGTCTGCAAATCATTTGGGCTTGAAGATGGGGATAAACCATAAATTAAATTAAACTAAATTAAATTAAATTAAAACTGGTAATCTCTAAATTCATGTAACAATTAAGTATGAGCTAACTCATTTAATTACAAAACTACATGGCTAAAATGCATTATTGCCGCCTTGGTTATTTTAGGCACTGAAATAGCTAGCGAAAATCCAGTTCACGTTTATTAACTCATTTGCCCTTATAATAGTACATTTAAAAGCACACACAACTGAAAGATTTTGCTGATGGTCACGTCATGAGTTACTAAAAAGCCTGACCTAAAATTCAGATCTTCCAGTATTCATGTGATAGGGGTATCAAGCTGTACTAAAACGCTGAATGAAAATAAAATATTTATAAAGCAAATAGATACTCTCATTTATATGACGATTTCAAAAACTTCACATCTTTACTCCCTGACGATGCAGATGACAGTGGCTCCTAAGATCTCCTAAGCCTCTGGCAGAAGCAAATATTTAAATGAATTCGCACACTGCCTTCAATGCCACTACTCACTAGTTCAGGTTTCTCCAAGTTAGGTTTACTTTATCCTGAATACTTTTTTTTTTAATGTATTGTTGCTTTTTTTAGAGAAGTTGTAAACTTACAAAACAATCATGCAAATGTGCACAATTCCCATACAACACCCCTCCACCAACTCATTACATTGTTGTGGAAAATTTGTTACAGATTATGAGATAACATCATCAGACTATTAATTATGGTCTATAGCATACATTTGGTATATTTTTTCCATAGTCCCCTATTATTAACACTGTACTGCTTTGACACTGATGGAAGAATCTGAATACTTTTTCAAACTTCAGTTGTATGGAACCTCACATTCTACACAGTATTTGAGATGAAACTTGAAAGCTGATTTAAAGTGTGCTTAGGTCACCAAGTATTACCATGGCTGGACGTGGCTTTATGCTTTTTATGTGTAGTAACTAATTTAAAACACACAACAACTCAAGAATGTAGCTAATATTAGCTCCATCTTAGGGATGAGAAACCCAGGCCTAGGCAGGTTAAGGAAGTGGCTGAGGTTAAGGAAGTGCCTGGGGTTATCTGGGGCTGAAATAAGAAGCCGGGACTTGAACCAGAGCAGTTGGTTTCATAAGTTGCATTCATAATAAGTTCATAATACAGCAGCTTACAGTAAACCTAGCCAGTTATAAAACAATTCTAGGAGGAACACAGAGATGATGCCAGGGACAACATCAAATGAAGCATTTATTTTTGACAAGTTTGATTATCTAGGGTTCTAGCATTCAGCAAAGGAGAAATAAAAAGTATACAATGAGGAAGGAAATGGCTGGTTGAAGGAAGAGAGTTATTATAGTTAGGTGAATAGGTTGTAGCAGGAAGTAAGAATTGACATAGAGGAAAGAAAGACAGACAGACAGATACACAAACACACACACACACAAAGAATGAAAATCAGACACAAGGTCTCAAATACCCAATAGTCTAAACTCCTTTAATGGAAGACCAAACAATTTAGCAGCCAAATGGTTTCACATCCTCAACCACTGAAGGACATCACTGCATTACCACATGATGCAAAATGCAAAGTCTCAAGTTCCAAATAACAGTGCCAACACAGAAACTATGAGATTTAACTGATTAACTTTTTGAAGTAAGGAAATATAGAATCATTATACCTCTCTCTAAATTTCAGAAATATTTCTATTCAGAATGTTACATTAAAAATCAATGTGGCTCTTGGATAGCATAGCCAGAAACAGCAGCTATGTACAGTGGGGGAAGCATAGAGAATTTGAGAGGTGAGGAATTTTCTTGTTCATTTGTTTGTCTGATTATTATTATTATTGAAATAATGAAAATGCTCTAATAGTGAGCGAAGTGATAATGCACAACTACTTGATTATACCAAATACCATTGATTGTACACTTCATATGAATTGTATGATTTATTAATATGTATCAATAAAATTGACTTGCTTAAAAACTCAACGTGGAATAATTGAATGTAATCTCCTTCAAAATTCTGAATGAAAATAATGGTCAGCTTAGAAGTTTATACACAGGTAAACTATCTTTTGAGGGGAAAAAATGGTGAAATATTTTCAGACTCAAAGATTAAGAGCAAAAGCAACTGTGAAAGGATGTGCTGCAGCAAGAGGGAAAGAGAACCCAAAAGGAAGGAGCTGGATAAGCAAAGAAGCAAGTATACACATTAGTAAATCTAGATGAAAATTGAAGAAAATGGACTCTAATAATTATAATCAGCAACATAATCATCACTAATTTGGAGGAAATTGAAAAACCAAGGTGTAAATCAAATGCCAGACATCAATAATATAGATGGAAAAAGGAAGGAAGATCAGAATTAAGGCCCCCATAAGTCCTTGTATTGTTTGGGAGAAGAGAAATTCTGATTAACTTTAGACACTCTTAAATATACATCTTTGCTAAAAATTTAAGAGTGACCACTAAGAGTGGGAAAACAAATCGCTTAACATCTGAACTGTAGAGAAGAAAAAGGATCTTTTAAAAACCTCATGTAACTAAAAATGAGGCAAAGAAGGAGAAAATTAGAAGCAATAGAAAAACATTGTGAACCCAAAATAATGTCAGAAATAGGTACAAAAATAAAGTTCAATAAGTAGATGAACTATACATCCAAAATGTAACACTGAGTAAAAAAGCAAGTTGCAAAATAATATGTACAGTATAGCATTTATGTGAAATTTAAGGGAGACAAATACTATGCATTGTTTATAAGTACATTTATATTTAGGGAACATATAAAAAGCAGGAACAGGGAGGATACATATAAGTTTCTGAATGATGGTTGTCTCTATAGAAAGAAGAAGGGAAATGAGACTGGGATGAAAATAAAGGATTAACTTTAGCTATAATGTTTTTCTTCTACGATAAAATCTGGGGGAGAAACAGAAACAACCTCTACTGCTAATAGGCAACAAGCTGGAGAAACTCTGGCAGTGAGCACTTCTGAAATGTCTAGGAGACTCCTTTAAGTGTCTCCTCTTACAGGGATGTGCTGTTGGGTCTTTTTTCTTTCTTTTCTCCCATACAAGAAGGTACTGTTGGCGCTCAAACTAGTGAAGAAGTGTGAAAGAAGTCACCAGAATGATCCTTCAAGCTTAACTACCCAGTCTTGGCAACTGGGAAGGCATCCCAGAAGCATGTGATAAAAGAGCCCAAAGTCTAAGAACAAAGGGCAAAGAAGATTTTTTGTTGTTGTTTTTATCCCCCTAAGCTAAGCACTCAATGTTAGTATTACGAAACACATGAACCCCAGTTTGATGACAGTCAGAGGTAAGCATAAATGCACTAAATTGTAGCTTTCGTATTTAATTCCAAAAGAAGTTCCTTTTAAAGATATTTTACTTTACTATTTAATGGCTACCATTTGTTGTTATGTTAATAGTTACTTTTCTGATTTTAAAAACAACACAAGTTAGAGATTAAGTAGCAAGTCTGTCACAGTTAACCATGCCTGTAATTTAAATCCAAATCTTGGAGACTGGGTCTGAACATCCATATGGTAACACTAGCCGATCAGTGCTAGGTAATGACTTTTTTTTTTTTAACAATTTTGTTACTCTTTTTTTTTTTTATTTAAGATTTTATTATTTATTTATCCCCACCATCACCACCACCACTTGTGCTCATTTGTATTCATTCGCTGTGCATCTCTCTCGGTCTGCCTATCTCCCTTTGTTGGGACATCTTGCTACACCAGCTCAGCTCGCTGCGCCTTGCAGGCTGGCTTAGTCTTCACCAGGAGGCCCTGGGAATTGAACCCAGGGCCTCCCATATGGTAAATGGGAGCTTAACCACTGAGCCACATCCACCTCCCATGACTTTTAATAAAGATGATCAATTTGTATTCTTTGGAGTCAAGATCTGACAAATATTTTTCCTCAGTGCTCAGTAAAGAAGGAAAAATCAAGTGTCCTCAAAGACGATTAGGCTCTCCAGAATCCACTTAGTCTCCATTTTCCTACCCCAGTGCTATGGAAATAACACATATCCAGGAAGCAGTCCATAATCTCCTACTGGCCCTAATGTAAAAGTAATGCATACAAAAGGAAAAGGAGGTAGAAAGTGAAAAATCTACAAACTTATTAAGAAATATATTATCAAAAAGAACTATCAAACTTGTTGATAAATCAATGGTGCAGAGACTGGAACCTGTCCATTGGCAAAAGAATTTCATGAAGCAGAAATAATACATTTGCTGACATTTTAGTCAACTATTCCTTTTTTATATTATATACAGCATCATTTATCCCTCCTTATATTTTATAGGTGTTTATATTAGGGCTACATAGGCTAAGCATGACAGAAATAAATCTTGGCTCAATCTTTCAGATGATGGGGATTTAAAAATTCTGTATTTCTTCTGAAATGAAGATATCAAAAACTAAGGCTATTGCCAAAACATGGATTTGAGGATATGTGATTTTTAAATTGGCAGAGAATATACAAAAATATAAGGAAAAATAAAATAAACAAATGAAACCAGTTTACTATATATTGCTACACTCCAAAGTTTGGAGAAGTGAAAAAAATATTGGATAAATCCATTATAAGTAAGATTTCAATCAAATTTAAATGAACAAACATTTTGAGCCTAAACCACATGCCAGCCCCTGGTAGAAACACAGAATTCAATCAGTCCATGATGCCAAGGAGCTCATGATGCAGGGGAGAAAAATCCATGTAAATCAACAACTAATATTCAGTTTGTCAAGGTTCCACCACTGTGAGCAGTGTGATCTTGGGCAAGTCACTTAACTTCTCTATGCTTCATTTTGCTCACCTGTAAACGGCAAATAAGAATACCTACTTCATTAAGTTATTGAATGATTACAAAGTAATCCAAGTGTTAAACCTTTAGCACAATCCCTGGCACATGGAAAGTGTTAAAACAAACGTTGCCTAGGTAGATGAGCAGCAGCAGCAGCATTTACTATAGCATCATCTCAGGACTAGCATTATTACAGGATGCTGATAAAGAACATGAACACCTAGGTCACCCTGTGGGGTAAGGAAAAGCTTTCCAGAAGGATACCTGAGCTGAGTTGAAAAGCAGGCAAATGAAAGTAGGATATTCCAGGTAAAAGGTACAACATGTACCAGGCGCAGAGAGCTGAAAAAAATAATTTCACACTTTGACTCTCCAAATGGTTTAGGATTGTTTGAACAGTGTGTGTAAGTGGTGGTGGTGGGGAGATGTTAAAGAACAAAAAGGGTGCAGGGTGGGAGAAAGATCACAAAGAGTCTTTGTGACCCAGGTGGCTTTTCTCCCACAGTATTCACTGCATGCAAGGAAGATGGTCGTTATCATATCATCAGTTATATAAATCTAGGTGACTATATATTTGTAAAATTCAAATATGAAACAAAAAATTTCAGTTTTATGTGATCAAGGACTAACTTTTGTTTAATATTGTGAAGGAAAGAAGAAAGGGAGGGTAAGAGGACAAAAAGAGGAAAGGAAATGAAGGAAAGCAAGAAGGCAGGAAGACAGGAAGGAAGAGGAGAGAAAACTGATGGCCTGACAATTTATTACGTCATCAGACTCACCAATTTTAACAACAGAAAAAAGGAGGCATATAGTACCAGCTTTGTTCAAGATGGTGGACTGAAATGCTTCTGGATTCCATCACCAACTGAGGCTTTGAACAATCAGCAAGAACTGGCAGAAACATCTTTTCAAAGCCCCAGAAACAATTAAAGGACTGCAGAAACAGGGCAAGTACTGAATCAACAAAAAAACCACTTACAAGGGGTAGGATCACACTGCCTACAGGCTGGCCACTCCTCCACTCTTCCCTGAAGCCACCTCCTGGTCCTGGCTCCAGGGGGAGTAGAGTAATCCTCCTGCACATACCGGGACCATGTATGCTGGCAGAATTTGTCTGGTGGTGGCCAGGGACTAACCTTCCCTGCATGTAAATGGACAGAATTCTTACAGAACACTGTGGTAGAGTATTCAAGTCATGCTTCCTGGGCCCAGGAATTACTGGCTATAGGACATAAAGTGCAGTGCCCGAGAACATAAGGAAACTGTTTCCTAGGAGAAAAGGGCCATATGGAACCATGTAAACTGGGGAAATCCTTGTGCCCAACCTAAGACAGGTGGGCAGAAAGCCTCAGGGAAGCCCCCATGCACTGGCCTTGAGCTATTCTCTAAACTTATTGTGTGGATAAAAGCCGTAAAAGAGAGCACTCTAACAGGTCAATCTGCAAAGACTGGTACAGGTGTTTCTTTTTTTTTTTTTTTTTTAATTTTAGCTCTTGGCAATCAAGGAAAGCTCTGTCGTAACACTAGCTGGATACAAGCTTAAGGAACAGAGGCCTCAGAATCCAAATTCCAGTGATAACACATCAAAATATCAAAATGTCCTGATTTCAACAAATGGTTACAAAACATACAAAGAAATAGGAATTGATAGTCCAGGCAAAGGAGAAAATTAAAGCATTTGAAACCATCAATGAGGAGGACCAGATCTGAGACACACTAAACAAAGACTTTAAAATAATATCATCTTAAATATGTTGAAAGAGCTAAAGGGAAACATGGGCAAAGAAAAAAAGGAAATCACAAAATAATAGATGAACACAAGAGAATATAAACAGGGAGACAGAAATTATGAAAAGGAATCAAACAGAGCTGAAGACCACAATAACAGAAATTTTAAAATTCCCTAGAAGAGTTCAACCACTGGTTGGAAGTGGCAGAAGAAAGAATCAGTGAACTTGAAGATAAAATAATTGAAATCATTCAGTCTCAGGAGCAGAAACAAGAATGACTGAAGAAAAATGAACAGAGCCTGAAAAACCTGTGGGACGCCATAAAGCATACCAAAGAAGGAGGAGAAACAGAGAAAGGGGAAGAGAAAATGTTCAAAATGATAATGGCTAACTTCCAAATTTAACAAAAGACATGAATACACACATCCAAGAAGCTCAACGAACTCCAACAATTTTCCACATTAATCAGATCACTCTTGATAATTATATTGGTGGTCTTCTCTCCCTATTCCAAGTCATTGCAAAAGCATGGGGCTTCTTAAGTCTTCCACACTCTTTTTTCCTTGCCTCACTTTCCATTCTCAGGCCATCTTTATCCTCAGGAAGTCAACCATCTAGGATATTCCTTGAAGAATATTGCTACATCACTTTTATCTCATCATTACTTTTGTCACCATGACTAATTTTGGGGGAGAATCCACATATACTATACATGAAAGGGAAAGTGTTAAGAATATAAACATTTTACACATACAGTCTCCACTGCAGGAAGGAGGCTCAAATTCAGGAACAAGAGACTAAAAACCCTATCTAAACCCTTGTGATAACTGCACAAGAAACAACTAAACAGTTCTTCTATTAAAAGTCACAGATTTGTTATTATAACTGAACACCTGGGCAAATTGGAAAACACTTTTCTAATATACTCATTTGTTCCTATTGACTTTATCTAATACATTCCAAAAGTTTCACACATACACAAAAAGTTCACTTAAACAATTTATAAACCAGAGGCACTGTATTAGATACAAAAAAACCCAGAGAAAAACTTCGGACATGAATAGGTCCAATTGCATGTGCTTAACAGAAGCAAGCAATAAATCCTGAGAGTGGCTCATTTCCAGGGACAGACATATGGCCAGAGGTTTTGATAGCAGGTACCATCAATAGGTCTGTTTTATGGCAGAAAGCTGCACAGATGTGTACAAGAAGCAAAGGCCTATCATAAGGGAAGAGAACCACTGACTACCAAGAGGGAGAGGAATTCCTGCCCCAGTGGGCTTTTTTCCATTAACTTTCTTTTTATGTCTCTAATATCCAGAGAAAGAGGCATCCATTCTCAGTGTCTCAGAGCAGAGTTACTTGAGCCTTCCAATATGATCATATGGAGAGAACATAAGTGCCACCATGTGAATAAGTATGAGACCAGAGATTTACTATTTTATCTCATAAGTAACAATAATCTCTCTTAGATACATATGCACTGAACAATTCTGACTCAGGTTCAGGATGGTAAACTTTCACTACAGACAACAATTTACTTTATTTAGTAATCCTCCCAAATGGCTAAATATCATAGAAAGGATCAGAAGTGACATATTAGGGACACCAGGGATGGTGACCTTTAAGACAGCTAGAAAGCTGGAAAACTTAACAACCATGGAAAGCAAGGATTGCACTATAGGTTATTAATAAAGAAAACATATGCCAGGGTCTAAATTGCTATCCATGTAGAACCTTTTTCAAAGACTATTTCTGAACCACAATTAAAATATGGGGAAAGTTATATAGGAAAGAACACTAACTTCATAGCTCACTTATTAATATGATGATAATCTGCCATCTGCTAGCAAGTACAATTCTCCATATCAATGAGGAACCTGAACATTCAACAGGCAGGTACCCTCCCACTGCCCACGCATTGCCAAGTGCAGGACATGGACAGTAGATGAGGACTATGTCCTACTTCCCGTTTAACTCCCAAACAGAAGCTCTGTGCGGTAGTATACAATGTTGTAGCTTGTGCTGCAGGTTGGGGGTCAAAAAAGATGGGTAACTTCCCTTAAGAAGATAAAGCCTGTCCACAAGCTTAAATACTCAATCATTAAGCACCAGCAACAAATATAAATATTAATGTTGCTCAGGAAAGGAAGAGAGAGTACCTGAAATAATCAGACAAGGCTTCTGAGGGTGGTGTTTGAGAACTGAAAAAGTCAGAGGGTACTTTGTATGGATCCAGAATCAGAAGAGGATAATCACAAAGGGGAATGCTGAGACCATCTTGTAGGGAATGGAAGCAGGCCCAAATAAAATGTAACTCTTGTTACAGTGAACAGAAAGACCCGAATCTATTCTGTCACCTAATAGGGCCCCTTGATTCACAGCCCCCTCCCAAAATTATGACTGCTTCATAAGCATAGCATCACTGTATCTGGACAGATTCCCTTTCACATTTCTTTTAGCCAAATCTTTTACTCAACTAAAAATCTATCTGTTTGCTAGAACCATAAAGAATGGAAACAAAGGCACTGCTATAATTTTATTCAATGATATCTGACTATACCTTTACTCATTTTAATATCTAGTTTTAATAATTCAAAGTCAAACTGAAGTACAAAGAGTAATAGCTAAATTTCTTTACTGATACAGAACAATATGGTAGAAGCACACAGTAGGGTAGAAAGAGCTTATGCCAAGAAAAGGCACCTTAAACTTTTGTTAGTACATTAGATTAACATACCACCTCCTGTGAGACAGGTTATTGACACATACATAATACACTGTGATATAACAAATAAGTCAAATATAAAATAATAAATATAAATGTAGTATGGATTGTAGGGGACCTGTTCAAAATCAAAGTCTGGGAAATACAGAACTCAGTCATTGAAAGTGTTCACGGAAAACAAAGGTCATTTGAATGACACTAACTAGGAAGTATCTGTGGGACCCAGTGACTCTAGATGAGGGGCAGGGAGGGAAGATGAGTGGGGAAGGAAAAAGCAGCGCAAGAATCCTCAGGGTTCCTCACCAAGGCCGAAGCAAAGGTGAGAGGATGAGGAGGAGGTCTGGGGGAAACATAAGGTTTGGACATGGTGAGCTGAGGGCTGTTCAGAACCTCCAAGGGAACCTGTCCAGTAAGCCACTGAGAAGGCAGAAAAATATCTACATGAAATAAAAATTTACTTACTAGGGAACAGTAAAATTAGCCAATTAATAAATTGTATGTGCAGCCAGAACTTCAGGGAAAAAAAACTTTTCTTGTGATAAAATATGGAGTTAGAGAAGAGTCAACTATAAAACACTGCCTTTAAAATATAAAACAAATCAGCCTCACTTCCCGATTGAGACTGTCCATATCATCAGGGTCATGAAAGGTTTTAAATCCTGTCCCTGCCCAGCTCTCCCAAGACTGACTAACACAGCGCTGAGGGTCAAACAAGACCTTTCTCTCCTCACTAGCCTCCCTGAGAAATTACCCCGAGCCCTAGGCTCTGACTTACCCTCCCAAGTCGTTCCTACTATAGCATTCTGCTCTCATGCAATGATGAAAATCTAATTCAAACATGCAATTTCACCTCAATCCCAGAAATAGAAGCTCCTACAAGGAGAACGAGAAGCTGGGCCTAAGCAGAGGCCTTGCACCTACACACTCTGCCCTGCGCAGGCTGAGAGCCGGCCTGCTGAGCCTCTGCCAACCATACACCTTCAAGAGCCAGAAATCAGGGGGAAGAATAAAATACTTTTGGTCCACAGGCAGAAGACACACTTTTGCGTATCTTTCTTCCCTGTCATTTTTGACCAACCTGGTCTCTAATACAGGGGTCAGCAAACTTTTTCTGTAAAGAAATAAAAACAGCTACTTCTGGAGGGTGAATCATGTCCTCCACAAAAGATGTGTTCAAATCTTAATCCTGTGGTTGTGCACCCTTTTGTAAATAGGACCTCTGAAGATGTTGTTATGATTAAGGTGTGGACTCATTTGTGAACAGCATCCTCAAAGATTCTATTTAGATGGGGCTGAACTGAAGCAGGGAGAGCCTTAATCCATACGACTGGAGTCCTTGGAAACAAAGCAAATGCAGATGCAGTGAGTCAGTAGAAGCCAGAAGTCGGAAGAAGCTGGAAAATGCAGCAGTTTGCATAGGATGGAGTCAGAAATGCAAGCCAAGGAACCCAAAGATGTGGTAAGCAAGGAATAGAATGCTATAGACTCTGAGGAAAGCATGGCCTGTTAGACCCTGAGTTAGACTTCTAGCCTCCAAAACCATGAGAAACCAAATCCTTGTTGTTAAAGCCAACCCATTGCATGGTATTTATCACAGCAGCCCTGGCACACAATGATGGCAGCCCAGACGGTCTCTGTCACAACTACTCAATAAACAAATGGGCATGGTTGTGTTCCAATAAAACTTTATTTATAAAAACATGCAGGCTGGATTTGTCCAGGAGGTGCATTGTCTTGCAGGCTGTAGTTTGCCAATCCCTGCTCTAATTAATCAAATATTTGCCTGCTCTGACCAACTTTCCTCTTACCAGAACTTGGTTCAGCTACTTTGAAACACAGTATATTATTACTCCCACCATCAGGCCTTCTGATCCTCCTAAACTCTGACTGATGGGACCATAGTACCTACTTAATAAAATGATGGTGAAAAAGTAATAGTAGAAGGAATTAATGTTTCTTGAGCACTTGTGTTAAGTAGCAAGCATGCTAGTTTCTTCATAAACATTGTCTCACTGAATCCTCAAAACAATCTAATGAGATAGGTACAATTATCATCTCCATTTTGTAGATAAAAAAATAAATGAGACTGATAGAGGTAACATTTTCTTTTCATGGTCACCCAGGGTGGAACCAGGTTCTAGAGAACCTGAGTGGGTTCAGAGCTGGAGTTAACTGCTGCCCAGGACTGCTTCCATATGCACTTGTGGCTGTCTAGATAGAAGGTGCCTGTCCCGACCTCTCCTCCCACACTATGCTCCAGAGTCTATAATTTGTGGTGCTACCCACATCCCGCTAGACAGTTACAGGCCCAGCCAGATGACATCTATCACCTCTAAGAAGCAGCTCTTCTGCCTTTCAGAATTTTAACATTCAACATGAACACAAGCACAAGTGCCATATACCATCCATTAGGGCCAGAAAACGTTGTTTATGCCTCTGTCTTCCCTTCAAGAGCTGTGACACACCCAAGGGTATTAGAGATCATCGTGTATCCTCGACACCTCCCTTAGCATCTGAGGCAGATCGGGAATCCTGACGTAGCTGATAGTCTCAAAACACAGCATGCGTTTCCCCCAGATTATTCCCAAGTGAAAACAAGGCTGGGGAGGCTGAAAGAAGGATGGGTTATGTAAACACACCCTGTGGAGGCCTCGGATAGCACTGGGTAGAAAGGGCTGCTCCTGAAAAGAAAGGATCCAACAGACAAAAAATATCAAGAAGATGATTTTTAAAACCTGCTTTTCTTATCTTTTTGGTAAAGAGAACTAGATCTGTAGCACTTCATTGTAACCCCCCCCCCCACTGTGTTTAAGGAAAAGGGCAAATCTCCTCAACTACTTGGACCCCACTGTGAATGTATACAGGTATATACAGGTCATCATGCACACCAATAGAGGAGAGAGGAAATGTGAGCAAATTAATAACTCATATTCAGCCTGATTATGCAACTAGGACACACACCCTATGAGCTTATGAGCCCATCACCTCTACTCCACCAGCCTTGTTAAATTTGGTTCTCAAATGGCAACATGTCATAATTCAGATCTTAAAGATGAGCCTTTATCCCACCCTCCATCATACCAATCAGCTTATTGTGGCCACCTCCGTGCCCGCACAATGGTGCAGAGAAGACCTCTTGTTGCTGGGTAAATACTGTAAAGTAATTTTCCACCTCCTGAGCACTCTGTGTGGTCTCTGTGCAGGATGTTCTGCCATGGACTTGAGGGGGTAAGTCCTAAACACATGCCCCCTTTCCCTCTGTGACTAGTTGCAGAAAACTGCACTGAGACATGCTTGATGGATAAGTTATTTCTAAATAACTGCCTCTGAAGCCATCTGTATACAGAGTATCAGACTAAGCGAGGCAGCGAGCATGACAGTGAGTGGGCTGGATCCTCATCTTCCAACGTCAAGAACACCCAAGGGACACATTCCAAGATGCGAAGCAGAACGTGGCCAACACTCAACAACTGAAAACATGGAGAGTTGTCAAAAAGAATAAAAAAGACTTCTGAAGGAAAGAAAAGGAAAGAATACAGAAGAGTGAGCCTTTAAAAAATGGTATAAATAATCTATACAATCCAGTGAATTCCAAATCAAGGAAATTAAACAATAGTTTCCATCCCTGAATACAATGTTGTCTTTTTTTTTTAATTTAAAAAAAAAAAAAAAAAAACAACATATTACAGAATTCTCTTTATATCACTCCTGCTTTATTTTTAAAAGTCTCCTCAAATTCACTTTCATGAAATATCCTCTTTGACATTGACAAATAAGAACGATGAGGTTCTTGACTAAAATACTAACGGGAAAGAAGTAAAATTCCAATTCAGAGTATTTTTCAACAATAGCATTAAAATTTGCAACATTATCCACAGGTTAAAGCAGTAAACTAAAACTTTAAAACAGGGGTTCTTAACAAGGGGTCCGTGAGCTTGAATTCAAGAAAACATTATTCTTGTGGGGATGTTTTGGTGTGGGTGTGATGTATTTATTAAATAATACACATTATAGTGTGGACTTAGTAAGGGGTCTGTGGTTTTCATCTGACTGACAAAGGGGTCTGTGGAACAAAAGAGGTTAAGAACCCTTGCTTTAAACCAACAGCACATTTAACTTGATAAATATATGTTGAGCTATTCTCACTTCAAAATACAGATAGTAGTTCACGTTCTTTGATATAAGAACTTTTCTTAAATATGGGTGAATTTATGATAATGAAAACTGAGCTATGGCAAATTTCTAAAAGCCAAAGTTTTCAGTCTTAAAATTACATAATTAAATCCACGTAAACTAAATCAAGTTTTCAGTCAATAGCTTTGCTTGGGTGTATGTATAGAAGCACTAGATATACCTCCTGTAAAAATATGAGGTGAAGATTATACATCCCACATCTGTCACTTTTAAATCACACTATAAGCATGTAGCTGTAATAAATATTTAGCCTATTATTTTCCAATATTTCAAATAGTCTGTGAGTCTGAAAATAAATCCAATGCCAAGATATAATTTCCCCTTAGCCACTAAGAAAAAAAGAAAATGAACAGTTTAAGGATTAACATCTGTGCATCTGTGTACGTTTTTCTCATGACCTTAATCATTATTCTAAGAAAAGGATCGTCCAAAGTCAAAACCATAATAAGCATACCCTATTGCTTACTGTCTCCTCCCCAAAATCCAATATGTTTATGTCAAAACTAATATACAAACATTGCATAGACCTTCCTTGGAACATCAATGTTTCCTGATGAAGACTAGCTCAATAACCAAACCATAAAGGCTATAATAGTCAAATTCCTTATACATAACCCCATCGTAAAAAATGGAATAAAAAATTCACACTATTCAAGAAAAAGGACAAATTATTGATGTAGAATATTGGCTGTTAGAACTTGTCTACATGATTCAGTTCAACGTTTACAATGTCTGAATCGCATTGTGTCCTGTAAACACAAAATGCAAAGTCCAAAACTCACCCAAGAGTAACACGTTGCTCAAAACCAAAGACTGACCTAATGAAGAGTCAATTAATGATGATTTCGAATGAAACAGAAGAGAAGATGCAAAGCTCTGTGATAAAAAGTAAAGCAAATCACTATTGCAAACATATTTCAAGTCACTTTTTATGTCTATGCACAAAGGTTCTTCCCAGTTCTTTCAGACCACTATACTCCAAGCACATACACTGGTGAAGGTTGGGGTGGTGGTATACTAAACAAAACTCTCGCCAGAGGTAAACCCGTCCAGAAAAATAAAAACGAAAGGGTTTTTATTTAAATATCATGTTACCTACAGTGAATACCGACCCAAAAATGCTACCAATGACAGTCATTTACACATATGCCTTTGGTTGTTTACTACCTGCTATCCTTTTGGCAGGAGTTTAATACCAGTATTTTCCATTATCCAAGTTATTCCCTTTGCTTACTTTTCAGAGTGCTGAACTTAAATCTTTTAAGCCACCAGGGCCCTAATTAGTGATGGGGAGACACCTTCAGCTGTGACTCTGATGCCTGAAAGATAAAGTGTAGCTCAGAAAGGGCCTTGCTTCCAGCATACAGTCTTACCTATAGTATATTTATGGGGAAATGGTCATTTTTATAACACCTGTTAACCATAATATTCTAGTACTATAGCACCATAGGTCAACAAGCTCTGGAGCCTGATAGCCAAAATAATCACCTACCTCCTAATATAGAAAATCTGCCCCCAGGCAGAATATGAACTAATTCATTTAAATAAATATCTACTGGCTGTCCTAATAGAGACCAAACATTCATTCCAAAAAAATGAACATCACACACACATTCTAGGTAAGTGCTAATAAACTAATGTACAGTGTTTGAATGCCCACACTTTATTTTTTATTCTGTTCCCTCGAAATTCTGGTAAGAAAAGAAAAAATTAAAAAAATCATCACTGTTTCTCAAAGCCCAGAGAGGCTGGGCTCCAATTCCTCCCCTTCCACCCTAACAACCCCCAAAATAGTTAACAATTACCAACAACACACACCTAAATAGCCTTCACCACATGTCAAACAGTGTTCTAAGTGCTTCATATATATATATATATATAAAAAAACTCACTTAAATCCTCAAAACAGCCTGTTAAGGGAGGTTATCTATATATTCTATTTTACAGATAGGGAGACTGAAGTACAGATAGATTATGTAACTTGTCCAAGATCACAAAGTTAATTAGTGGTAGGGCTGGGTATGAGCCCAGACACACCAGCTGCAGAGTCAGTGCATAAAGCCACAAGGCTAAGTGGCAAAAACAGTAAACAACCCAAGGAGAGTCTGGTGCTCTGCTAAGCAGGAAAGTTTGCAGAGAAAAACTTCAGAAATAGTTTTTTACAGCTTCCCATTACAAAAAGGATTAGGAATATTTGGTGACAAAGTTATCTTCTAATACTTCTTTCATAATGGTTCTATATAAACCTTAATTATTTAACAGGGATACCTTTTACAAAAGTGGTTTGTCATTTTATATACTATTATCATGAGGAATAGAAAGATACAGGAAACTACAGAGAAGCAATTTCTCAGATTTACAAAAAAGTACAGTACTCAAAATACCAATATTGGGAAGCGGCTGTGGCTCAATCAGCGGGGCTCCCGTTTGCCATGTGGGAGGCCCCGGGTTCAGTTCCCGGGGCCTCCTGGTGAGGGCAGGCCCGCCCGCGCGGCGTGGTTGGCTGACCCAGCGAGCACAGGCAGCAAGGGGGGGATAAATGAATAAATAAATAAAATCTAAAAAAAAAAAAAAAAAAATACCAATATTGATAAATTGGACTTAGATACTCCAGAAAATAACCACATCAGTTATTTCACAAAGTGGTAAGCACTTTAAAATGAAAGAAGTGATATAAACTTTTCAGAGAACAATTTGACAATCTATCCATCGTCTTAAATAATATCCTTTAATTTTGCTCTTGGCAACTTATCCTTAGGAAACATATGAGATGTGTACAAAGGTTTGGGTGCAAGGGTATTTATTATAAAAATATTTTAAATAAGTTATTTCTAATTTTTCTTAAGTGTCAAAAATATGGAAAATGATTACATTGATTACATCTATGTGATGAAAAATAATTACAGTTAATGTTTAATGGCACAGTAAAGTCAATAGAAAGTTACATAGAAAAAGCACAAAATATTTCACAGAAAAAAAAAAACATTAGGTCATGGAACCTACATTATAATTCTTAAAATTATAAGCAAACCAGTTTGTTTCCTTCTTGGATATCATTAATAGACTGGTAAATCATGAGACTGTGCAGCTCACACAGACTACATGAATTTCAGAAGAGATCTGACAAGTCCTCATGACATTCCTGTGGACAAATTAGAAAAATGTGGTCTGGCTAATAGTTCAAGTTTCACAGAATTGTTATTACTAGAAACCTGTACCAAATATCATGGATGGACTGATAGTTACAAATATAAAAGGACCTACCTCTGAGCTCTGACCTTGGCTCACTCATTCTATTGAGATGCCTTGGGCGTGGGTTCTAAATACACACTTTCAAATTCACATGTAAAACAAAGCCAGGAAGAAGTATTACATGTATCAGTGGCAGATGTGCAAACTTCGGGAAGAACCACTAATATTAACCATGTTTCTGGAACAGAATTTAGCATCAATATGAAATCCTGAGTCTTGCTAATTCCATAAACAGTCCACACACACTGTCAAATAAACATGAGAATCATGACTCAAACAATTCTGACAGTCTGAAACACTAATCTGAAACCAAGATGCTATTGAACAAAGTTAATAAATGTAAGGCCATACATTTCTTTCAATAAAAATCTTACTAAGGAAAAATGGAGAATAACTTGGCAGCAGTTCATGCACAACGATGACCATGTTGGACTAATAAGAGTCAGTATGATGTAGCATTTTGATGAAGGGACATAACAACCCTACTGGCAGACCTCATCTGAAAGGACGGGGTATACTACTGATCATCTCATTCTAAGAGAGGATTTCATAAAACAGAATAAGTCCAGAAGAATGTGATCAGAGATATTCAAAGTCCAATCAGGAATATCAAAATAAACCTGTACTATTTAACTAAGAGGGCATTTAAAGGAACCTAACTGCTATTTAAATGTTTGCTCTACAATCCTGTAAAAGGGGGAATCAATTTATTCTGTTATCACAGAATATTACAGCTTCTCCTCTGCCTCTGCCATGGCACTGAAATTGTTCAAGGTCAGCAGTGACCTTCAACTTGCAAATCCAAAGGCACTTCTCTACTTAGCAGCATTCAGTACAGCACTGTGTCCTCCTTAAAATGCTCCCGTCTCTTGGCCTCCCTGACCCACAGACAACTCATTCTTGTCTCTTTTTTCTAGTTCCTCCTTTACTCAACTTCTAGATGCAAGAGGTTGATTAATTCTTGACCTTCTCATCTCTTTCTACTCTTTCAGTGATTTTATCAGTTCATATGGGTTTGAATATTCTATATGCTGAAAGGCCCAAATTTAAATATCCAGTACAGAGCTTTCCTCAGAGCTTCAGATTCTAATAAACTATCAGAAGGATTTCAAATGTATTACACACACACAAAACAACAACAACAACAGCAAAAAACAAAACCTCCTGATTCCACATCCTGCCCTTCAGTTTGAGTCTTCCCCTTTAGTTTCTTGCTCTCAGTTACTCAAACTGGACCCTGGTGTGGGAACGATCTGTACAAAGGCCGTGTGACTAGAAGGAGTTTACTGTGCTTAAACAAGTGAGAGCAAACTGTGTGGCCTGAGCAAAGGGTACTGGAAGGAGTAGGTGAAGATGCAGGGCCCTGATACTGAAGGATCTAGAGGCCAGGAGAACAGTTTCTGCATTCTGTTCAAAGTGCAGGGGAGAAGTCATTAAAGAATATAAAGCAGTGGAGAGTCATGATGTGCCTTAATTTTCAAGTAGACCTCTTTGATTTCTTGACCAAATGTAACCTCCCTGAAGTTAAATGTGCAGGCTCCCTCTGTCTACCCTGCCAGATGTGGTCACGGTCTGGGAAGATGACAGTCCACAGTGCCCTTCTCTCCAAGCTGCACAAAAAAATGGCTCAGAAACAGGTTGCAAGCTCAAGCAAACCCACAAGGTTCCACTCTTCATTCATTTGTGACACTGCTCTGTAAACACACCAGGATCACTTTATTTAGTGTCACACCTATCAATAATGCAGACATCTTTACACAGGCAGGCGGAGGAAATTAGTCCTGAGTGCTTTCGTTACTACAGTGTATACATGAAGTCAAAGGGACTGAGAGTCTCATTACAACTAATGTAGAGGCGGCTGGCAATATAGACATCAGTCGCTGAGCTCAATACCATACAACAAAGCCATTCGGGCAAATTTTCCACCTCACTATCTTTGGGAGTATTATGGTCAATGTACAGCTATAATTCTCATCTACCTCACAGATACAGCAGAGACCTAAAGACTAGTCTAAGATCATTTCTTCTATTCTTTTTTGCCTCCTTCATCTTCACCAACTTCTCTCCACCTCCAATTTTTAAACTAAAAGTAAATAAATAAAAAGATGGCAAATATTTGCTTTCAATCCCATCTCTACTATGACAATTCAGTCGGCAGTGTATTTGATAATATACTACAAGGTATTACAAAATGGATGCAAATAAGCCTATGAGACCATAAGCTTTGTTCTTAAATAATTTTTTTCTAAAAACAATTTCAGGAATATAGTAAATATTTTAGCGGCAAGGATAATTAAATTCCTTTTTATAATATCCAGTTGACACTGCTGTGGAGGAATAATGTGTGGAGAACCTGGGGATGTAAACTCTGACAATCTTTCTGAAGGGAAATACTTTTCTGTTTAAAATGCTAACTCCCTATGATTCAATAATCAAGACTGCTGGAAACGTGCCATATGTATATACTCTAATTAGAATAATTAGAAGATTAAAATGAACATACAAAATGCTAATTTTAGTATTGCCTGTAATAGCAAAAAAGAAAAAGAACCTAGAAAAATCAAAATTGCCCATCAGTTATCAGCACAAGGCTAGTAAAATAAACTGCAGTATATCCATAAAATGGAATTATATGCAGCTGTTAAAAAAAAGAATGAAATAAGTCTCTGTGTGCCGATGAGGGAAACCCTCCAAGATAAACTAAGGAAAAAAACAAGGAATGTATGTATATAATCACATCTAAATATTCATTTTTGAAATTACAGAAAGATTTTTGAAAAACCTAAAAGTGGTTATGCCTGGGAAATGGGCCTGAGATATATGGAATGTGACTATTGCTTTTTATTTTAAATTCTTCTGTGCTGTTAGAGTTATTTTAACTATGCATATGTACATTATTTTATTAATAAGAACAATAATTTTATGCAGTACTTTCTACATAGTCTAGCAAGCAGCCACTTGCTCTCCACTGGAGGGGGGGAAGTGATTCTCCTTTTCCAGCCCTGACAAGGCAAACTATAGAGGCATGGATCCAGCCCTCTCCCAACCAGTACAAGAGCTTTCATGGGTCACTCAGGCCCTTATTCTCACTCACTCCCACCTCCTCTGTATGGCCTTGATACACAAGTGAAGAGAAATTTTAATTTCTGTTCTTCTCTTTTAGATCTATATACTCCATCCCTGAAAAAGCTCACCTGAAAGAGGATAAGTAAAGTTATTTCAATGCAAAGGATACCAAAGAAAAATCGGTGTTCCACCTAATGTTATTTATTACAAAATTATAATATTACCAAAATAAAAACAAAGTAAGAATGTTTTTCTAATTCAAAGGATAGTACTTGTCATTCTTCCAAGTCACATGAGAGCCAGAAAGACCAGCAACTAGTCCAAAGGACTTTCTTTACCAACTAAGAATCTTGCAGTTTGCCTATTTCAAAATACTAATCAACTCTTTCAATTGAAACTGCTTCCACAAGAAAAATAACAGTACAAAAAAAGGAAAAAAGATAAAGTGGAATCTATATTCAAATTTTCTAATGCTGACCTTAAAGTGTATTTGAACTTTGTTTTGTACTTATTCCATCAGAGAAATACATCCAACCCTATCTATGGGAGAGGATGCAAAAAGAAAAGAAAAATCACAGGAAATTCTGCCTCTCTATTTTTCCTATAATTTGACCCTGAGACTTGAGAATAGTATCAAGTGATCTTTTTTCAACTTTTATAAAAGCAATCCCTATATAGTATTTTTCCTTTGTCAGACAGTCGTGATCCATGGGTATTTACTAAAGTTTGTTTGATTTTTGCTTATCTATTCGTTCATTGATTTTGTTGTTGTTGTTTTACTAATGGATATAGAAAGGAAGACCTCATGACAATTTGAAGAAGTCTAATATCTACTTAGCTGAAAAAAATCCTCCTACTAAAACTAATTTTAAATAAGCATTTGACAAAAAATAAAAGTGATTTCATTTTTGGTTGGGGGTGCAAAAGTAATTAGTAAAATGAACACACTACAGCCTGGTGCATTGAGCTGTCTGTGGTACTGAAAAATGACACCAAAGCTGAAATTTACCGAGCTGTGTTCTTACATTGCCTCCCGTCACACTATTTTAATTCAAGCACTTCCGTCCATGACTCACCTGAGCCATCTTATTTTGCCAGAGTGTGTATAAACATTTTATAAAAGGTCACACTGACTTGCTTTCCAAGGCTATCCATGGAAATGTCAGGGCCTCCCCAAACTTCATTAAGCAATTCCGGTGGATAGAGAACCAGAACATTGGCTATAACACTTACTTTTCCTGAATGCAGTGAGAAATTGTACCATGTACTGGATACCCAGAATAGAGAATTCTCACTATCCAATGAGTATACCAATATGCTAAAAATAAAGAGAAAAACTGTCATTTTAGGTATATGATATACCTAAGTACATACTATGAATGGCAGTACAGCCCCTGCACTTAATTCCTTAACTCAAAGCTTATCAATATATTTGGAATTCTCTACAGTAAACTGAGAAGTGCCTATTAGCTTAAAACTTATGAAAGAAATACTCCTACAGCAGTGACATCAATAAGTCAAAAAAAGAAAAAAAGGAGAGGGCACAATTAATGTAACTGAGTTTCAGAGTGAAGTATTTTGCAAGTCACTATAATCCCAGGATGAAATAGAACATTTCTTCTTTCTTTCCTGGTTTTTAACTTCTATCTCAGGGTCTCCACATTTATTTGGTCCTTTTCCATTTTACATAACAAAAGCATCTCAGAAGAGAATTTAGAGTGCAGCTTGAGAAAGAAATCCTTCTAGTTAAAACACTGAGTGTAAAAGCTGAGTCCAAAATAACTAAATGCTATTGCCTAAGCAGCTCTTTTGAAATTATCTTAAGCATGGTAGATTTAACAGAAAACTTGCATCATATTAAGTAAACCCTATTTTTAAAAAAACTAAAATTCTGTGATGTTATGTTGTAGCAACAGTAAACTGTTCTTATTCGCATTAGAGGATCAATCCATGTCCTCAATTTTCTCACCCATGCTATACAAAACCAAATCAACATATCTATGCATTTGTGTAACAGTCCTCAGAATTATTCAGTGAAATTCTTTTAGGCAGGAAATAATCTATATGAAATGAGTTCCTGTATTTGTATTAGTTTCTAAAAGCTTGAAGAGTTTTAATATCAAATGTTTTTCAATGCTTAATTAATATTTGGCAGCTCCTCAGTCTTCTATGTGCCATTTCAAAGAAACTCCCAATAATTCTTTAAAAAACAGCATTTTCAAGAGGACACTTTTGTTCTTGATAATAATGCCAGCAAATGGCCCTCCCCATGAATGCCAGTTTAGCTGTGTGCTTTTCAGAAGGAACAGACTGATAAGAAAGCCAATGTTTAATTTAAAAAAACAGCAACTTCTCTTATTCCATGGTGGATTAAGTGAAAACACTCTGGTCTCTAAGCAAAATATTTTTTCTTAAGTTATTTAATGTTTAGAAATATATATATAAGAAGATTTTAGAATAATTTTTAAAAATTTTAACCTGATCATATACCAAACTTTTGAATTTAGAGAGAAATATTCACATTTCAGAGCTTTGGACCAAGTGGCAGCAGAATGCTGCAGGAAATACCATGAACTGGCAGCTAGGAGATCAGGGTCTACTCCCCTCTATGCCACTCATTATCTGGCTGGGTGATCTTGGCAAGCTACTCACCTCTCCTGACTTCAGTTTCCTTATCTGTAAACTGAGTCCAGTCAAGAAACCAGAAGACCTATTTTGTTTCTTCTAATTCTAATTATCTACTTTTCATGTCAAAATGAGAAGATGCACTCATAATGTTTAAGTTACATTCTACTATCACTTTAAAAGGTTTGAAAAAAAAATAGACAAGTCCACAATCACTAGCACTGAATTAAAGACAACCTATGTAAATTATTGGCCAAAAAAATCAAATGTGCATTTACCTTGTTTTGCCAGTGCCTTTTATTCCTGTCTCTCACTACTCTCACTCTTCCTAATTCTCACCCCAACCATATCCCCTTCCAAAACATACTTTTCAAAGTTTTTGCAAATTTAAAAGCAAAATGGAATAATTTCTCCTTCCTTACTTGGGGTCATGTGTATCTTTGTGTTGTTTAGGAAATAATTAAAATTTGTTTCTTCCATATTTAGTTTGTGTTTGCTCATTACTAATTTAATTTAATGTTAAATTAACTTATAAATAGTATTAAATTATTTAAATGCAAGTCTATACAATATCTCACAAGTCTATACAATGCCTATGTTTATCAGATATACAGAATATGCATTCAAAACTTAAACAATTTGATTTTTTAAATGGCGGGGAATACAGGGAAGGGTCAGAGCTTGTCAAGTCTTATTTATTTACATTAGCTAGCAACACAATGAACCTGTTACCTTCTCTATGCTACATTATAGAAGATGATATCCACAGACACAGTCTCCCATAATGTACCCACAAAGAGGTGCCTCAAACAAGAATTCACATTTACCCTGCAAATTAAGGCTACTGCATAACTGGCCTTAAGGAAAACAAATGTTGAGATGATTTGGAGAAATGGACCGCAGGGTTCCAATGCATCTGCACTCCTCAGCATTTGAAGAGTAATAGGAAACTATATAAAGAAGAAGGGGGAATACCACAAGGGTTTAAGAAAAACATCCCAAAACTACTGCAATGTGTACATGCTGCACTGTTTTGTTTTGTTTTGTTTTGTTTTGAACTTCTTGAAAGAGCACATCAGTTTGCTAACATATAGAATACAACGTGTTCTTTCAGTAACCTCAACCAAGGACGTGAGGGCTTGGAAAAACCGTCTGTTGCCTTGTGTTTCCCCAGGTTGTGTGCATGGCTTTGGGTCATTCATAAATAACGGAATCTAAGTTACCTGTATTTCCCTGGCGTGGTACACGATGATCAGGCCGAGCAGGATGATCGTGGAGAGACTGATAAGGCATTTCAGAGCTAAGGAATATAGCGACGCCTGCAACACAGTCAGACAGAAGCACTTTTAAGAAAAACACCAAGTGTCTCTTAACCACATTCCGGGCCCCGGCGGGTCAGCCAGTTCCACCTTAAGTGGACTGGTGCTTCGAGAGGGCGGGACAGTCGGGGGGCTTCCTAACTTGGCTCTCGGATGGACCCGAAGACTCGGCCCCAAAGGCAAGCTAGAGGAGAGGCGAGCCAGGAAGGCGCCCGGCCCAGCGGCGGGGTCGGAGCCAACGCCGACTGAGGCGCAGCTTCTGGCTCGCGAAACCCGAGAGGAAAGTTACTCCTGAGTTTAAGCGCTGTTGATTGAGAAGCCTGAACAACAGTGAGGGAATGGAACATGCTTTCCCCACAGCCCCCCGGAACCACTTATTTGAGGTTTCCGAACGCGCTGGGCACTCTTACTGCCTCGAGAACTTTGGCTGTCGCTAAAAAACTGCTCCTCTCCGAAGTTGCCTCGAGGACTACGGGTGCGCGACTGAGTCGCGCCCGGTGTCGCGGCGGCACTCTAGATCGCCCTGGGAAGATTCCAGGCAGGGGAAGGTTCCCGCCAATGCCCATCCCAACCACCCAGCGCTCGACTCCCCGGCTCCCGCAGGGTGGGCAGGGGTTCAGGCGTGGGTACCTTGTCGTACGCGCCCCACGACAGCTCGGTCTCGATGACCATGACCACGATGCCGAACATGCCGAAGATGAGCGCGTAGTCACTGAGCCGCTTGCGCTTCTCGAAAAGGGCGCGCCGGTGACCCAGCTTGTAGCCAATGTTCTGGTTCTTCTTTTTGCTGGACTTGGTGCCGCTGCTGCTGCCGTGCCCGCTACCTCCGCCGCCGCCGCCTCCTCCAGTGCTGCCGCCGCCGCCACCTGCTCCGTAGAGCGCCAGGTTGTTGGAGTTGTTGTGCTCCGGCTTAGAGACCACGATCTCCGGAGCGGAGGACGAGGCGGCGACGGCGGCAGCTGCAGACGGGGAGGACACGCCGCCACCAGCCCCGACGGACACGGGGGGCTGCAAGGGTTGAGCCTCCGAGTCTATGTCGTGCAGGTTCCGGCGGGACGCGCTCAAGTTGCTGAGCGGCCGCATGACGCCCCCGTTGTACCTGCAGCTGCTCATGGCTATTTCGGTGAAGGGGTTGCTCTCGCGGCGCGCCTGGGGCTGATGGTGCGCCGGGTGCGGGTGGTGGTGGTGGTGCGAGAGAGGGGGCCCGGAGCCCAGGCTGCCGAGGCTGCCCGTGGGGCTGGCGGCGGGCTGCAAGCTGTGGCACTGGTGGTACTGGGAGGCGGACGCGGGCTGCTGCGCGAACTGCTGCCGGAGCGCACTGGCATGGCTGGACGGCGTCAGCTCGCTCACATTGAGCTGGCTGCCCCGGCGCGACGAGCAGCAGCAACAACACGATGAGCCCGACAGCGGCGAGGAGGTGCGGGTCCGGAAGGCGCCGCCGGGCGAGGAGGTGCGGAGCAGCAGGGACAGGTTATCCCCCGCCCCCGCCCCCGCCGCCGGGGCACCGGAGGAGGAGCAGCTGTTGCACCGGAGGCATGGGCTGCTGCCACCACTGCCTGGCTGCTGGTGCGCGAGGTGCGAGTGGTGGTGCGGTTGCGGGAGGGGAGCGAAGGGCGGGCACGGCTTGTCCTGGCTCTGTTGTTGGTGCTGGCAATGCAGGTGTGAGGAGCGCGGTGGCGGCGGCTGCTCTGAGAAGAAGCCGCGCTGGAACTGCAATGGGGTTTCCATATCAGGGCTGTTAAAGCTGCAGGGAGACCAGGCGGTGGTGCACCCTGCGCAATGCGTTATGGTCGGGAGCGGGGACTCCTGCTGCTGGTGCGAGGAAGGGCCCATGCCGGCTCCGGTAGAATCCAGGCGGCGAGTCCGATTGGTTGGGCGCACCAAAACAATGGGCATGACATCACCTGCGGGGACCAAGACTGAGTTTGCGGCGCGCGCGGTTTAGGGGAGCGTGAGTGTGTGAGAGAGATGGGGGGACGGGGGGGGGGGGAGAGATCTGCAGAATGAAAACCCCGAGGAGTGCGGGCTAGGACAGGGTGAGGATGCGCGAGACCCAGGTTCCACCTGCTGATTAGGAGCGCCCCTGAGCACCACAGGGGATGGGAGCCCCCAGGCAGTGCAGCTGAGCTGCACTGGGGGAAAGGAGAGGGGCGCCCCTCCCTTCCGTGCTGCTGCCCTCCAGACTAGTGCCGGACGCGCTGCGCGGGCCACTGCAGCACCTCGGGCCACCCCGGCCACCGATCAGGCACGCGGGCAGTGCGGGACCCGGACCACCCCTACGCCCGCGTCCGTGCCTCGCAGGGCTGCAGAATGGAAGCACCCTCGCCCCACGCCCACCTCTCCCTCAGCGGCCCGCCGAGAGTGGGCTGCAGCTGCCCGCCAAGTAATTGCGGGGGCACCCGCTTATGGGATAAAAAGTTCGCCGAATGGCTATGTCAGCGCAGCAGGACTTGGGCACAGCCCCGGGAACTGAGCCTCGGTTTGGTCGCTGTGGGATAGAGCGGTGCCCGCAGCCCGATCTTCCCCCGCCGCGGGGCTCTGGAGCCCCGGAGTCCGCGTTGGCTGAGTGGCGCTCTCGCCCGAGTGCGCTGCGGCGAGGGGAGGGTTAACCGCCTCGGCACCAGGGCCGGGGGAGGGTGAGGGCGGGGCCGGAGGAGGGGATCCCCGCCGTCCGCGGGAGGAGCCGGAGCGGGCTTCCCGGGTTCCCCTGGCGGGGGCGGAGGGCTTTCCCAGCTTCCGCTCGCTCACATTTGCGCTTTCTGCGGAACATGAGGGGCTAGCGCCCCCGGCCGCCGGGTCCTGGTTTCTTGCGCTCTGGCCCTCGGCCACCGGAGTGGGTAGTAGGTTCGCGGGATTCTCCCGCAGCCCGAGGGTGTAGTCCGCGGACTCTCTGGCCTCGTAGAGGAGGCGCGTTAGAAGGTCTGGGGGCTGCTCAGCTACCGCCCGCTGCCAGCTACTCCTCCGTTCCTCTACTTCTTCCTCACCTGCAGCACAGACACAAAGCAAAGGCGGTCATGGTGCGCAAACAACAAGCATTATCTTTGCCAAGACCTGACTGCGGCGATGGGTGGGAAATGGGCCTGGCACGAGCTGATTCACACCGGTAGTACAGCCTGTCTGGGAAATTAATAATGATAGCTCGGGCTGAGTAATCTATACCCGGGGATAGTGCTGGAATTTTGCTGGACATAGGCATAATAATAATTGTTTATTTACTCACTAATAAAGCAATAAAAATCGCATTTTATGACTCACAAATTTCCAGTGATGTATTCTTCTATTAGGCGATATACCACCATAAAACGGTAGAGGACCCTTTCAAGGGTTCTTTGTTACTGCTCCATCTTTTGTACCTCTTTGTAAATTGATATTCCCCTCCCCCCCCCAAAAAAAAGACGAAAGAAATTAGACAGTTGAATATTTGTTATTAAATTGCGATTTTAAAGCATGATTATATAATAGAGACGATTAAAATGGCTTAGATTGACCAAGAAATTAGAGTGAAAGCGGATCACCTTCATTAGGTAATTGGAATTCTCGGCTGGATCCAATTTCTTGATATTCTACTCGGCAGCTGCCCTAAAGTTGCTTACCCGGTATGTGTGTATTTGTTTTCAATGGCATTGAGTGAATAATTCATTTTAGGATATCCTTTGGACATGTATTAAGCAATTTTAATTTTTTGTACATGCAAATAAACATTCAGAAGAAAAAGGGCTGAGGGATGCTTTTAGCCTGGTAGTCCTCAACTTGAGAAAATATCATGCAGTTTGCATTTTTAAATGGTCTTGGTTAAGAATACAATTTTAGTGACTAAAAATCGCAGATAATTTCTGCGATTTCCTAATGTTCTATTAATAGGCATCTGCTTCCATAGTATTGAAAGGATATATTTTATTACTTACATACTAGAAAAGACTTTTAAAAAAGATTTTTGTTGACAGTGCTCATAGAATCAAGAAATATTTTAATTCGAATTTATTTTTGCAATAGGTTAGCTTCTATTTGCATGACTCCACCCTTTTCATTTTTATAATCGATTATGATTTTTGTCTAGTGTCTCCAAAATGGTAATTCAATAAAACTTGGGTAGAGTCATGAGACTCATTGAATCTATAGGGCAGCTGAGTAGATGGTGCACGAACTGTGTTGTAAGCATGGCTATTAAAAACAATCCTAATGAGTAATTTGATTTTAAAATTAAGAAAAGTTATTCTCCTTTCTAGCCTGAAACAAAGTAACTCAAGCACAAAATGCATCCAACATTTATTCACCCTTTACAATAAATTGCATAGCCCTCCAGTTACTCAGTAAAAATATTTGATTCATCCTTACACATCTAAATATTTCAGAGAAGTGTAATCATGGTAAATAAATTTCATTAGTCTTTTATAAATTTAGATGAAAGATGACATAGAACATTTGCCCCAAATATCATCTGTGCCACCAGCATTAAATTAGATAGATTCTAGAGCTACTAAAATGTCATAAGAAAAAAAATGGCTGCGTCCCCTCCTGTCAAATTGTTTCTCAAACAGCAAATGCAAGGCTTCAAACAGAGGTTCTATAAAAAAGATGAGGTAAAATTATTGTATCTTTTACCATCTATATCTCCGTGCCTTAGTACAGGATTAGGTATTAATACTATGGAAACAAAGTATTTTCTGAGATTTATGGCAATGTTACATGGAATTCCAACTGCTCTCAAAACGGGTATCAGGGGAGGATGGGCTGCACAAGGTAAAGAAGGAAATGGAAATTTGCCCCACAACAATCCAGAGTGCCAGAATACCAAAACTCAGATTAACACTGATTCAGTCTAGCCGATATTTTGGAAAAACTCATAAAAAAATTTAATAATGTGAAACTTGCTGTTATTGAAGAAAGAGGGGAGCAAAGAGATCAGGCATTTTATTATCTTTCTTTTAAGGAATTAACTGATCACACACTAAAAAAAATCTTGATAAATTTCTGTATTTTGGGGATGTGATAATCCACTATTAATATGATGAGATGTTGCCCAAACAACTCTGTGTTTCATTCTTAATCTGAATCATCATGTTATTGTTCAGAGCATCCGACATTACTGGATTATGACAAGAGTACATTTAAGAAGTTCTTATTTTCATCATTTCTCTTTTCTTTATAACATAAAATTAATAAATCTTAAGCTTATGTGTAGATTTTTAATAAGTATACATAATTTTGCTTTTCCTCCTATATAGAACTGTAGAAATACATATAACATATAAGGTTATGCAATTAGAACAAAGACAAAATTTTTCCTCGTGGATAGTGATTTGCACATAGCAAATACTCATTTATATTTGTTAGAGTAAGGAGAGAAGGAGGGAGGGAATGAAAAAAGATTGATGAAAAGGGCACACACACAAAGGGCAAGTGACCTCCAGTGATAAGCTTTTGGAAAATTACATTTGATTCTTTTTCTTCCATGAAAGCATCTAAGTGCTGGAATTTCCCCAGTTTAACACAAGAGGTCATACTCATCCACAAAATACCTTCCAAATCTAATCAATTTAATATATTTATTTCCTGTATCTTTTTTGCATATATTACTGTTTTTTTCTGATGGCCTAGAACATTTGTTCTCTCATATTTTATTTCAAGTTGTGAACATGTACAAACATATAACACTCCTACATGCAAATATAGATTTAATAATGATCTTAGAAAAAGTGACTTTCCTAGATCATGGGGTTTGAAGAAAAGCTTCAAGTTGCTTGCACTTTGATTCTTTATTTTATTCATATTTATACTATCCCATTGTTTATAATTCTCTTTTTCATAGGAATTTTCACCTATATAATCTCTTTGTTGCTCTTTAGAAAGTAGTACTTCTTGCATGTGGGTATTTTTGGTCTGTTTCCAAATGTAGAGAGAACATTTGAGGCAGGGATCCATAGCATCTGTTTCCCACACAGAGTGGTCTGAAGGGAAAAGACTTTGATAGCCACTAACTGACCTACAAACTAAGTGCTTTTCCTGGGAATTTTTTTTTTTTTTTTTCATTTTAATCTTGGTAAGTAAATTATTTGGTGGTGCCATACACAAGGTTATGATAAGACACAGCCTGTATGAAATTAGTTCCCTTAGCTGTAAAAGCAAGTGGGGAATCAGGATAATATCATAATTGTTTTCCTAGCACAAGAAAAATTCCATTTTTCCTTAAACAAAAGCCATTCAAAGATGATGATAACATCTTTATTATTCTTAAATAGCGCAATGTTCTATTTACATAGGGAATGTACTAGATTTGAAGAAAACATTAGAACAATAATTACATATATATATTCTTTACACTTAGGTTTAAAACTATAACGTATCAAGACCCAATTGAGCTTATTGATGATAGTCTTGTTAATTTTTAGCAATATCTCTATTATTCAGGGACTAATTATGTTGGGGGCTCTAGACATTTGACTTCATTAACTTTAAAATTCTTTTCTACCCTCACCCTTGTCTCCTACCATTTCTCAGCTAATCAGCATATCTACAAAATCTCAAACTAATTTTGCCAGCAGGATTGAACTTGTATTACATAATTCAATAGGTGAAGAGGTTGAAGCTATTGACTATGATATGTATTTTTAAAATAGTCTATGGATTTCATGAAAAAATAATATCCTTTGGCAGCCAGAAATACACCCAAATGTAGAAAGTCATAAAAAATCTTATTAGACAACTTATTCTGATTTATAAAGCACTCACACATGCATTATTTTATATGCATTTCACACAAAAACTTTATGGGAAGGAGAAGAAGGTTTTATTATCACCTTTATTTTACAGGTAAGGACAATGTCTGAGAGGCAGTGCTTAAGTGATGAAGGTCATATAGCCAGTGAGTACCAAGTAGGAGTCAGACTTCAGTCTTCAGAGTCCATCCAGTGAAGCTGCTTAATATCTTTCCTCCATACCAAAGAATAATCTGTTAACTCCTGTATGATTCCAGGCTGGTACCCCACTAGGAGTCAAGGAATGGACAGTAGTGGCCTATCATCACCAGAAACTGCATTATGGATGGTCTCATGGACATTTCTTCACTGGCTTATTTGTGCTTTTATTATCCCTAACTATTGCCCTCTTTTTGATGTCATTTGATCAAGAAAACCATCTGTAAGGACATAATACAAGGGTGAATGAAATGGCAGTGCTGTGTGCTTACAGCTCCAAGTTGTCTAATTCAAGAGTATCGAAAACAAAATACACGCCCTGGTCTATTCTGACAGTCTTCTGCCTACTTTGCTGCCAGCCTGGGCATTCTTTATTTTTGGAAACATCCATAGTAGAAGCTGAAGGCCAACGAAGACTCCTTATTTGCCCTGATGGTGGACATTTTGTCTTTGTATATATTAAGACAGAAGGAACAGGCTCAAGCTCACCACCCTGCAGCTTAGAGAAGCTTGTCTGCAGCCCTGCAGTGAGTCAGCCTGGCTCCCCAGCTCCTCTGTGCTCTGGTAGAGTAATCCTCTTCACTGCTTTTACCTTTAGGCAAAAAGACAAGAAAGCAGAGAAAGGAAGCCAGGTGTGTGCCACAAGTAGAGAAAAAGCAGTGTATTGCACAGCTGAGGAAAAGATTCATCAAAAGTGGAACCAAAGATATTAAAAACCTGCCCTAAATGTTGAGACAGAAGCTTCTACTTGGTGACCCCGAAAGTCCCATGGTTGCTCAGTATTAAAACATGAGGAGTCTGCAGAAGGTCTCCAAGGTTTACTTTCCTTTGGAAAGCCAATGTATTTTTCCCACCATTATTTTCTCCTCTCTTACAGTGTTAGGGTACATGTTGCTTTATCTCTTTTTTCTCTTTTCCTGATCACAGCACTGTTAATTCTGTTCCTATGTGTTATTCATTAACACTCTTCTTTTTCTTTTTCTTGTCTACCTCTTGCCAAACAGACTCAGGAAATCTCCCCATTACTCTTTGTTTATGTTTAATTTATTGTTTTCCTTACTGATACTATTTCTAAATCCCGATATACCCAAATAATTTTCTTGGTGCAAGAAGAGAGTTGGTGCTAATGCATGTAAAGGGAATGAACCACGAGTTTCTAAGTTAAATTAAACCTAACAATGTCATCAGCAACAAATACTTTTAAACTCTCATAAATCTTCTTCAAAGTTTACTTATTCATCCTCATCTAATAAACCATTTTTTTCTTAAAAGTTTTACTCAGTGTTACTACTGTTTTATTTATGACTTTAAATCCAGTACCACGTTGCCTCTACAGTTTTAATTATTAATGTGCAGTAATTTTCCTTGTGATACAAAATAATTTACCTTTGATGAGGTTACTTCAGTTAGGGTGGGGCCAAACTGATTCAACATGGGTCTTAACCCTATTACTGAAGGCTTTATAGGGAGGGCCACAGAGAGAGAGAAAGCCAGAGGGGGCAGCCAGAAGCTGAAGCCAACACACCGGAAGAGAGAGGAGAAGGCCAGAGAGGCCCTCTTGTGCATTGCCTTGTAGAGAAAAGTCAAAGACCAAGGATTGCCAACAGCCAGCCCCAGAATGCCACAGTCTTCTGGGAGAAAGCATCACATTGATTTTCGACTTCTCCTAGCTTCAAAACCATAATCCAATAAATTCCCATTGTTAAAGACAGCCCATTGCATGGCATTTACTTTAGAAGTCAGGAAACTAAAACACACAGATATCATAGTAAAAAAGTTGAAAGCCAAAAACAACAGAGAAAATCTAGGAAGGAGCAAGAGAAAAATGACACAATATGTACAAGGAAATCCCAGTAAGATTAACACCTGAATTCTCATCATAAACAATAGCAACTAGAAGGCAGTGGAATAATGTATTGAGGGTGCTGAAAGTAAAAAAAAAAAAAAAAGTCAACTAAGAATGTTATATCCAGTAAAATTTCAAAATCAAAGACAAAGATAATCCCAGATAAACAAAACCTGAGAAAATTTGTTGCTAACAGATCTACCTTACAAGAAATAGTAGAGAAAGTACTTTAGACCGACAAGCAAGAAATATTAGACAGTAATTCAAATCTACACACACACACACACACAAAACAAAGAGTGCCAGTGTAGGTAATTATGTAGGTAAGTATAAAAGACAGCATAATTTTATATTTTTCTCCTTTCTTCTCTTAGCTGACTCAAAAGTCAATTTCATTAAATAACATATATATAATTGTATTGTTTGGGTCTATAACAGACACAAATGAAATATATTTGACAATAACAGTACAAATGATACAGTTGGGGGCAAAGCTGTATTGGAGTATGGAAATGAAACCAGATGGTAACTCAAATTCATAGGAAGAAATGAAGAAGACAAGAAATGATAAATTAAAAGATTATTATAATCAACTCTATAAATACATACTTGCTCTCCTTTCTTCTGTCAGCTTCTTTGAAAGAATGAAATTATTTAAAGTAAATATTATAATAATGTATTGTTATGTTTATAACATATAGATGTAATATGTACAACAATAATAGCACAAAAAAGGGGGAGAAGAGACCTATATAGGAATGACAGTTCTATATTTCATTGGAATTAAGTTAGTATAAATCAGAAGTAGATTCTGATAAATTACAATGTATAATGTAAGCCCTTGAGAACCATTGAGAAATCAACACAAAATGCACAGTGAAAAGTCTTTAAAGGCATTAAAATATTATACTAGAAAATTTTAATGCATAGGAAAGAGTTAAGGACAAAGAGAGTAAGAAAAAAGACATGACTGATAGGAAAAAAAACGGGGAAATGGCACATGTAAATCCAACCATATCAATAACTTTAAGTGTGAATGAATGAAACAATTCAAACAAAAGGTAGACGTTGTCAGACAGAATTTTTTTTTAAAGATCCAAGTATATGCTTTCTCCAGGAGACACAATTTAGATTCAAAGAAACAAATAGATTGAAAGTAAAAGAACAGAGGAAATCAGCAAAACTATAATAGTATCAGTCAAAACAGACTAAAAAATTGGTACTGGAGACAAAGAAGAAAATTTCATAATGACAAAAGTGTCAATCCATAAGCAAAACATAACAATTATAAATATATATGGACTTAACAACACAGCTCCAAAACACATGAAGCAAAACTTAATAGAATTGACGAGACAAACAGACAAATCAATGGTGATGATTGAGAACTTCAATACCTCACTTTCAATAATGGATAGAACCACTAGGCAAAAGATCAGCAAGAATATAGACAATTTGTACAACAATTATAATCCAAATAGACCTGAAAGACGTTTATAGAATGCTTCACAAATAACAGTAGAATACACATTCTTCTCAAGCACACATGGAACATTCTCCAGGATAGACCATAAAATAAACCTCAATAAATTTAAAAGGATTGAAATTATACAAAGCATGTTCAACAGCTATAATGAAATGAAAAAACAAATTAATAATGAAAGAAAATTTGGGTCATTTGCAAATGTGTGGAAATTAAACAACACACTCTTAAATAATTAATGAGTCAAAGAAGAAAAGTATAAATCCATTATAAGAATGCATTGTAAGAATCAGTATTAATTAGAACTTACTTTGAGATGAATGAAAATAAAATCTCAGCATGCCATAACTTATAGTATGCTACTAAAGCAGTGCTTAGAGAGAAGTTGATAGTTGTAGATACTTAAATTATAAAAAAAGTATATCTCAAATCAATAACATTCCACCTTAAAAAACTGGGGGGTGGGGGGCGGATGTTGCTCAAATGGTTGGGCGTCCGTCTGCCATATGAAGGGACCTGGGTTCGATCCCCAGGACCTCCTGGTAAAAAACAACAACAAAAAAAAAAAAAAAAAAAAAAACACAACTGGGGGGTAAAAAGCAAACTAAATCTAAACCAAGCAGAAGAATTCATCCTTTTAGAGTGGAAAGTAATGGAATAGAGGATAGAAGAAGAATAGAGAAAATAAATGAAAAAAAACAATGATTTTTTTGAAAAGCTCAACAAACTGACAAACCTTTAGCTAGACTAAACAAGAAAAATGAGAGAAGACTCAAAGTACTAAAATCAGGAAAGAAAGAGCAGCCATGACTAATGACCTTACAGAAATAAAAAGGATTATCAGGATACAACAAACTGTATGGCAATAAATCTGATAACTTAGATGAAATGGAAAAATTCCTACAAAGACACAAATTACTGAAACTGACTCAAGAAGAAATGCACAATTTGAATAGACCTATAACAAATAAAGTAAATTAGTAATTTTAAAACATGCCACAAAGAAATGCCCAGGCCAAAATGGCTTCACTGATGAGTTCTACAATATATTAAGAAAAAAGTTAATAGCAATTCTTCACAAACTCTTCCAAAACAGAAGAAGAAGCACTTCCCAACTCATTTTATGAGACCAGTACTACTCCGATACAAAAACCAGACATAACAAGGAAACAAAACTACAGACCAATATCTCTTATAAACATGGATGCAAAAATCCTCAAAAAAACACCAGCAAACTGAATTCAGAAATATATAAAAAGAATTATACACAATGACCATGTGGGATTCATTCCAAAAATGCAAGGTTGAATTAACATCTGAAAATCAATCAATGTAACCCATTGTATCCATAGAATAAAATAAAATCACATGATCCTCAATAGGTACAAGAATCCTTTCATTTTTAGAAATGCTCAACAAACTAGGAATAGAAAGGAACATCTTCAATCTGATAAAATGCATCTATGAAAAAACCTATAGCTAATATCACACTTAATGGTGAAAGAATGCATGCTTTCCTCCTAAGATCAGGAAAAAACAAGGATGTCTACTCTTGCCATTTCTGTTCAATATTTACTGGGCATTCAGGTCAGGGAAATTAAGCAAGAAAAAGAAAAGGCATACAGTTGGATAGGAAGAAGTAAAACTGTCTTTATTCACAGATGATATGATCTCATATCCTAATGAAACCACTAAAATACTATTCGAACTAATAAGTTCAGCAAGATTTCCAGATATAAGATCAATATGCAAAAAATCTATTTTATTTCTATAAACTAACATAAACAATCTGAAAATGAAATTACAACAGTTCCACATATAATAGCATCCAAAAGAATAAAATATTTAGAAATTTATTGACAAAAAAGTGCAAAATTTATTCTCTGAAACTAAAAAATATTTCTTAATGAAATTAAAGAAGAGCTAAATAAATGGAAGGAATCATGTTTATGAGTTGGAACACTTAATATTGTTAAGATGGCAATATTCCCCAAATTGGAATTCAATAATATCCCTAACAAAATTCTAGCTGACTTTTTTTTTTTTTTTTTTTTTTGCAAAACTTGAGAAACTGCTCCTAAAAATCATAAAGAAATGCAAGGGGTCCAGAATAGCCAAAACAATCTGGGTAAGGAAGAACAAAGTTGGAGGATGCATACTTGTTGAATTAAAACTACAAAGCTATAATAATAAAGACATAGTACTAGCATGGTATAGACATACAGATGAATGGAATAGAATTGCAAACCTAGAAATAAACATCTACATTTAGGGTCAATTGATTTTCAACCAGGTTGCCAAGATAATTCAATGGGTACAGAATCAATAATGGAGCTGGGAAAACTGGCTATGTCTTGCAAAAAATGAAGTTGAAACCCTTCCTTGCACCACACACAAACATTAATTCAAAATGTATCAAAGACTTAAATGTAAGAACTAAATACTTTATTCAATTCTTAGAATAAAGAATAAAGTGTTGGGGTAATTCTTTGTGACCTTGGGTTAGACATAGTCTTCTTATATGTCATACCAAAAGCACAACAGCTTCAAAAGACGCCATCAGGAAAGTAAAAGGATAACCCACAGAATGGGAGAAAATATTTGCAAATAATAGATGTGGAAAGGGACTGGTATCCAGAATATATAAACTATTCTTATATATTCTCAACAATAAAAAGAACAAATAACCAATTTTTGAAAGCTGGCAAAATATATTTCTCCAAAGGGTATATGAAAATGTCCAATAAACACATTTAAAATATAGTATATCATTGTCCACTAAGAAAAGACAATGGGATAACACATTTAAAGTGCTGGAAGGAGAAATTTGCCAACCAAGAATTCTATATCTGGCAAAACTGTCTTTCAGAAAAGAGGGAGAGACTAAGACACTCCCAGATGAACAAAAGCTTGAGGGAGTTTGTCACCACTATACCAGCCCTATAAGAGATGCTTTAAGAGAGTTCTACAAGTTCAAGGAAAGAGCAATATTCATTAGATTCAATCTGCAAGAAGAAATAAAGATCTTCAGTGAAGGTAAAAACATGGGTAAATATAAATGCCAGTACTATTGTATTTTTGGTTTCTAACTCCACTTTTTACTTCTTAGTAGATCTAAAAGACAAAAGCATAAATATAATGATAAATTGGATAAATGAGTGGTTTTTGACTCATAATGTATAAACACATAATTTGCGACAAGAACTACATAAAGTGGGAGGGAGCTGGACTGAGGGGTATAGGAACATAGTTTGTGTACAGTATATAAGTTAGTTTGTTATCAAAGCAAACAAGACTGGTTTACATTTAGAATGTTAAATTTAAGCCCCATGTTAATTAAAAAGAAAACATTGGAGAATAGGCAAGCTCATAGAAACATAAATTAGAATACAGGTTGCCAGGAGTGGGGGTCAGGGAGAATGGGAAGTTAATGCATAATGAGTATAGGGCTACTTTTTGGGGAGATGGGCAGGTTTTACTAATGGAAGGTGTTGAAGGTACCTCAATATTGTGAATGTGATTAATCTAATTGAATGGTATACTTGGGTGTGGTTGAGATGGGAAAGTTTATATTGCATGTATCTTCCCACAATTAAAAGAAAGAGAAATTAAAGAGACAGTGACAATTAAATGCAATATATGGTCATGGATGGGATTAGGAAGGAAAGAGAAAAGACTCACAGGGACAGTACTGGTACATATGAAAAAAGTTGAAATATAGCTGTAAACTTTATATCAATGTTAAATTTCTTAAACTTGAAATTGACACTTAAGGTGGTTACATAAGTGAATATCCTTGTCTTAGGAATTGTACATGGCAGTATTAAGTGTTTAAGGATCATGATGTATATAACTTACATTCAAGTGTTCAGAAAATGGATTGATAGGCAGACAAATGGATGGATGATTAGGTAGATAGATAGGTAGATAGATAGATAATAGAAAGTATGATATGGCATGTAGCAAAATGTCAAAATTGATAGATCTAGGGTATATGGGAAATAGAGGTGTATTGGAACTCTCTATATGAGGTTTGTATTATATTTGCAACTTTCTTGTACATTTGAAAGTATTTCAACATAAAAAGATTTTTAAAAAGACTACATGTTATATGATTCCATCTATATGAAATGTACATAATAGGCAAAGCTGTAGAGATAAAAGTTAGCTTGGTGGTTCTCTTGGGCTGGGGTGAGGGTGAGGGTGGGGGTGGAGATGCAGGAAATGAGAACTAACTGCTAATGGGAAGTAACAGTTTTTCTTTTTAGTGTGATAAAAATGCTCTAGGGAAGCAGATGTGGCTCAAGCAACTGGGCGCCCGCCAACTACATGGGAGGTCCCTGGTTCAGTTCCTGGTGCCTCCTAATGAAGACAAACAAGACAGTGAACTGACGCAACAGGCTGGCAGAGCAAGCTGACGCAACAAGATGATGCAATGAGAAGACCCAATGAAGAGACACAACGAGGAAACACAATAAGAGACACAACAAGCAGGGAGTGGAGGTGGCTCAAGCCACTGGGTGCCTCCCTCCTACATGAGAGATACTGGGTTCGGTTCCTGACAGATCCTAAAATGAAGGTGAGCACACAACGATGGACTCAGAGAGCAGACAGCTAGTGCAAAACAGCAAGGGGGGGTGGGGGTGGAATAAATAAATAAAATACATCTTTTAAAAATGTTCTAAAATCAGATTGTAGTGCATAGTTACACAATTCTGCAAATTTGGTAAAAAAAAACATTAATTTGTGCACTTGAGTGATTTTTATGGTATGTGAATCATCTATCAATAAAGTTGTTTAAAAAGTGCTGAGAGAAGTCTCCAAACAATACTCAATGTTAAAATATTAATTTAAAATGAATATTGCTGAGGCTACTTTTATAAGATTAGGAAGTAGCAGGAAAAATTTCACCGGTAGCATAAGTGCCTATCATCTATGCATTTTAAGACATTTGAGGATTCAAGACTTTCTCTGTGAGACTTTCTCCAGATGAAATATAAATCATAACAGTGTAATGATTCAATGAATGTTCCAAGAATTTCAATACAGAAGGAAACTGGGGCATTTTTATTTTACTTGTGGAATGTAGCTTTCTCTTAATGACCTTTTTTTTTTTTTTTTTTTTTTTTTTT